>PVIC010027018.1:0-24139 GCA_004025085.1 Thryonomys swinderianus
GCCCTGAGCTCACTATGGTGCCCAGGCAAGCCGCCGCGAACTCAGCAATCCTCCTGTCTCTGCCTCCCGAGTGCTGGGATTACAGGCGTGAGCCACCACGTCCGGCATTGTGGTATGCGGCGTTGATTGTTGGTGGGCGTGTCTCCATGCCCAGCATTATATGTGGTTACCGGGGATCGAACTCAGGACCTTGCGCTTGTGAGGCAGGCGCCGGAACCACTGAGCTAACCCTCGGGCCCAGTGCTTACTTTTAAGAACAACAGTTGGGAGGCTGGAGTCAGATGAAACCTGTAAATGCATCTGGCAGATTCTTGGCTCTGGGAACTCAAGGTTTCTTCTTTTGCCACAGGCATGATTTAACACCTGCTCTTAGGAGGTGGTAGAACTTGGCTGTTAAACTGGCCCCTCAGCAAACACTGTTTTGTATTGCTTAGACGCGGTGTCTTTGCTGTCCACCACGAGGCCCCTAAAGGACCAGGCTTTACTCACATGCCTTTGGTGTTACACCTAAAACACAGTCAGACCTCACAGACAATGAAACCTGGCAGTCAGCATTCGCACTCCTGCCCTCTGGGCGCAGCTCCTCCGAGGGAGAAACTTCTGTTCCTAGCTCACTGTCCTATTTGCCCTGAGATGCTGGCTCCCTGGGCCACAGCAAACTGGGCCAGGGGCAGGAGGCGCTCTTGGGAATATGCAAGAAAAATACCCAGAAGTCGCTGGGTAGCTGAAACAAGAGCTAACCTCGCTTGTGTGGGGCCCTCGTGTACCACCCTATGGCTGGAATTTCAGAGCAAGCTTTTCACGGCAAGAGGGGAAGTCGAACTCTCAAGGAGGCAGGACAGAGAGGAGATGGGAGGCTTGGATACTGGCATAACACTGACGCCCATTGTCCAGCTGAGGGACAATGTATGTATGTCCTTGGTTCCCTAGAAAGCAGTTCAAAGGACACAAGCTATCCAGAGTCTTTCCTGAAAGCAGGAAAGAATATTTATACGGGACAACGTGGAGGAACCTGAGTCCATCCTCCCTGTACTCCCAAGCACCCCTTTCTTTTTCTGTCTGGGTGTCATAGTTTGCTTATGCTGGCATAACAAAATACTAGAGAGTGCACAGCTCAAGCAGCAGATAGTTATTACCTCACAGTTCTGGAAGCGAGAGTCTGAGGTCAGGAAGGTGGCACATCTGGACCCTGGCAAAGCCCTCTTCTTGCTGTGTGCTCATAGGACATTTCCCTTGATGGGTAAAGCAATAAGGGCATGGGGAAGAGGAAGAGGAAAAGGAGAAGCACAAAGATCCTCCTCTCCTTATGAGTGCACCAGTCTTGGTGGGTTAGGACCCTACCTTTATGGCCCCATGAAACCTTCATTATTCCTGTCTCCAAATACAGCCACATTGAAGGGTAGAGCTTCAATGGGAACTTTAGGGGACATTATTCCATCTCTAACATTGGGCCTTGTGATCTTTGCAGGGAAAAAACAAGGTGAGTGTATCTCTCCTCTCTGCCATAGTCATAAACAAACACTACAAGGGAGAAAGATGCAAATAGAGGAAAGAGCAAGATATCATCACTATCCCGGGAGGGAAGAAAGCATTACATTTCAAATTATTAAAGATTCAACCACATGCACAGAATAAATGTATCTCATTTAGTTCTAGAAGTTTTCTGCCTTTATTCTTATTTAATTAGAGCATTTGCTCTGCAAAGACCATATTTTTGTGAGAACTACCATCAGCAAATTCAACTCCAGAATAAAAGTAATTAATTTCAGAAACAGAGGTTGTCAGTCAGTTATATAATCGCATAAACCATCTCACTGGTGCACAGCCTCAGCCTCTGGTTTTTTTTTTTTTCCTGGTACCTCTGTCTCTCTACTCTTGGGATGAGCAGATGGCACAGATTGGGCTGAAATGATGCTTATGTTGGTTTCAAGTCTCTTGGATACTGATGTTACCTAAATTAACCTGATAGAAATAGCCAGGCTATACCCCCTTAATGCACTTAATTTGTTTTCTTTATTAATCTTGAGGATTTAATTATTTCAATCAACATGTTCAGAACTGAAAAAAAAAGCCTTAGAAATTCAGGGAAAATAACCACAGCTGTGAGTAACAAGGAAAAGCTTCATTCTGAATTTGAATACAAAGGAAGGATTTTTCTACCTGTAGGAAAATTAGGATATAGTATTTCTCCTCTGACCTCCTGATGGGATAAATTCTATTAGAAGCTATACTTATGTTGGTCTACCTTTGAAATCTAGGAATAAACCCAGTTGATTGTGGAGTATTAATCCTTTAAAACGCTGCTGACTTTTGTTTGCCAGCATAATTATTTAAGGATTTAAAAAAAAAATCTACTGGCCTGGAGAATAGGATTTGTGGCACACTCTTTCCTTTGGGGGGAAATTAAATCATCACAGTCAGGCTAACTTTGAAAGCACTATCTCAGGGAAGCAAAGAGACAAAGTCAAACTACTGTGTTGCAGGGTTGGGAACAGAAATGAGTCCAAGTACAGAGCCAGTCGGAATAGATTATTCCTTTGTCATTTATCTGATCACCTCTTTAGGGGCAGATCCCTCTCCCCACATCTCACAGCCCTTGGTGATTCTGGAACTGTGTACTGACTTATTTGCTTACTTATGTTTCTGTATCCTATTCAACCTTAATCTTCATGAACACATTTTATTCACCAAAATATGTCCTGGCACCTAGCACACTTCCTGAAGGCTAGCAAGGACCCCTGAGACAAATATTAAATGAATGATGGATGCCAGGCCAAAGTCAGTGACTCAACTTGAGTTCTATTTCTCTGCTAGAATATAAGGAATTTATAATACTAACAGTTACCATTTACTGAGTATTTAGGGTACCAACCACATGAAAAAAATTGTTAACTCTTTAACATATATTACAGGTTAAGAATCCCTAATCTGAAAATCCTAAAGGTACAAAACCCAAAAAGCTTTTGAGTGCCAACATGACACTACCAGTGTAAAATTCTACATTTTACCTCATATGACAGACTCAAGTGAGAACACAGGTGCAGTAAAAGTACTGCATAAAATTATTCATTACCACATAGGTATCTATGAAAAATAAACTGATTTTGTGTTCAGATTTGTATATAAAAATATTCAAAAATTTTTAGGGCTGGAGATTTAGCTCAATGGATCCGGCGCCTGCCTTGCAAGTGCAAGGTCCTGGGTTTAATCCCCAATAACCACATACAATGCTGGGCGTGGTGACTCACGCCCACCAGCCATCAATACCACATACCACAGTGCCAGGCGTGGTGGCTCATGCCTGTAATCCCAGCACTTGGGAGGCAGAGGCAGGAGGATTGCTGAGTTCAAGGCTTGCCTGGGCTACATAGTGAGCTCAGGGCCAGCCCGAACTACAAAGCGAGACCCTGTCTCAAAAAAAAAAAAAAATTAAAATCAAAATCCCAAGTGTATCTATTCCAAAGCATTTCAGATCAGGAATATTCAATCTAGAGAAATTAGAAGCATTTTATACTAATGAGATGATGGATGTTCTTACATGTAATCCATCTCAGAGCCCTCCTTATAAATGAGTTTCAGTGATAGCAAATAATTTTCTTAAAGTCACCTGACTGGTAAGCTATAGTTTGAACCCAGTTCTTTCTCTCTTGAAGAGGTAAGTTCTTGCCAACTACAAAAGCTGTTTTCTCCCTAAAACAAATAGCAGCAGAAAAGTGGGCTCAGTAAGTTTTCACTAATGCAAGGCCACATGTTGGTTTATTCATGGCAAATGTGAGGTTCCTCGGGCCAAAGCTACATTAACATTTAGAAGGATTTTCACTACATACAATGAAACTACTGTTGCATGTGGAATAAATATGATTGTTTAAATGCCTGAGGAAGTTAATTTAAAATGCAACACAGGTCTCAAGAAAAGAATCTCTTTTCTCCTTGTTCTGTTCAGGAAACACGGTTGGAGAGCCAGGCAAGAGGCAGGGCTTCCTCCGTCCGGCCCAGCCGCAGCCCTCGGCAGAGAGTGTCCAGCACAGAGCCACAGCCGCACAGCCCTGCTCCCAGCCACGGCGAGAGCTCGGTCAGGAGGCAGGAGGGGCTCTGTTTCCATTTCACCCTTCTTGTCTCATTTGTTTCTTTTCCTTTCCTGCTTTTCCCTCTCTCCACCTCCCATCCTCCTTTGCCTTTGCAACAATTTCTTCCTATTTCACAATATTGATATTATAACATTTTTATCCTTATTCACCTTTTCTGTTTTTCATGCCAGAGAGATAATGTAATATTTACACATGTCTAATTTGTTTCATTTAAAAGTAAAGTCTCTTCTTAATGCCGGGCGTGGTGGCTCACACCTGTAATCCCGGCACTTGGGAGGCAGAGACAGGAAGATTCCTGAGTTCGAGGCTTGCCTGGGATATATAGTAAGCGCAGGGCCAGCCTGAACAACAAAGTAAGACCCTATCTCAAAAAAAAAAAAAAAAGTAAAGTCTTTTCTTTATTTTCCTTGAAGGCAAAGAAAAACATTGAGGGTAAAAGGGAGAAAATGGAAACAAAGCTTGTGTAGAGGGGGTTGGAGGTGGTCAAAGGGAGAGCAGAAGAATGAGAAAAGATAAGAACGAGGTATGACATGCACAGAAACCAATTCTCAGTGATGAATGTGATCATAATGCATACCTAAAATGTACCAATACATTCAATCAAGGAAAAAAAAAGTAAAATCTCAAGTGCATCCCTTTAGCCACTGCATAATAAAACTACATCTTTTTATCCATTCATCACCTGATGGGTATTTGTATTGTTTCCAAAATATAGCTATTACAAACTGTGTCCCTATAACTGTAGATATGCATATATTATTGTGGCACTACGCTTTTAATTCTTTTGGCAAGATAGGCAGGAGGGGCATGTTGGGTCAAACTGGACCTTTAATACTAGTTTTTTGAGGAATCTCCACAGTAGTTGCACTAGTCTACACTCCCACTAACAGTGGAGAAGGGTCCCTGTTTTCCCCAGAGCCTCATTAGCAATTTTGTTGGTTGATTTCTTCATAATAGTTGTTCTTTCTGGAGTAAGACTGAGTATTAATGTTGTTTTAATTTGCAGCTCTCAGTAATGTTGGACATTTTTTCATATACTTATTTGCTATTTGTACTGCTTCATCTGACAGGTGTCTGGTCATTTCAGATGCCCACTCTTGGATTGGGTCTTTAACTTTGGGCGGGGTCTGATTTTTTTTTCAATTCTTCACGTGTTCTAGGTATTAATCCTTTGTCTGAGGGACTATTGGCTAAAATTTTTTCTGCTCTGGGTTGTCTCTTCACACTGTGGATGATTTCTTCTGTAGTGTAAAGCATTTTAATTCCATGAGATGCAGTTGTTGAGTCTTTGTAGTATTTCCTGTATGGTCTGGATTTTGCTTATGAATTGTTACCCCAATGTTCTCAAGAGTTTTTCCTATTCACTCTTCCAGTAGATTTAGCATTTCTGTTTTAATATTTAGAGTTCTGATCCATTTTGGTTTTAGTTTAGTGCATAGTGAGAAACATGGCTCTCATTTCAATCTTCACCATGTAGAAAGCCAGGTTTTCCGGGACCACTTATCAAAGAGACAATCTTTCTTCCAGTAAAAGCATTTGACCCCTTTGTCAAAGGCAGCTGAATGTGTCTGGGGTTGTTTCTGCATCTTCTAGTCTGTTCTATGGATCTAGGTCCATTTTTAAAAGTTTATTTACTTTACTTTCCCAGTCCCACGCTGTTTATTTACTGTGGCTCTGTAATACAATTTCCAGTCGGGGATTGTGATTCCTCCTTCCCTCACCCTAGTTGCCCAGAATTGTTTTTGCTATTCTAGTTTTCTTTCTGGTTCCAAATGAATTTTAGGAATGTGTTCTTCAGTACTGTGAGGTATGCAAAATGCCTGTGAGGTATTTTGGTTGGGACTGCATTAAATCTGTATAGCAATTTTGGGCCTATGGCCATTTTTACTATGTTTGTTCCTATCCAAGCCAGGGAGGGGAAGGAATTGGGAGAAAAAGAGCAATCAATATATGTCCAAGTACAAACTGCCTGTGATAAATGTGATTGTTAGGTATGCTTAAATTGTACCAATAAAGTTAATTTTAAGAAGAAGAGAAAAAGGACTGAGGCCTTGCAGCATGATGGTGAAAGGGGCCTACACATACAGGTCCTGCTCCTGAGCCAGCCCTCCTCATTCTGAATATTAATGATTAGCCTGGGTCAGACCAAGAGGAGCAATTTGTGGCAATTTTAATGTTTTCTACTTTGGTGTTAGAGAGTCGTAGAGCCTAGAAAACATGGGTGGCCCACAGTGGCTGGTTGAAACTGATTCATGTGATAACTACTTATTGAGACATTTCTATATGCTTGAAGACAGAGGTGCCAAAGGACAACACTGTCCAATAAATTATTTTTAATTCACATACTTATAAAATGGGCTAAAATGGGAAAATAAATAGTGCTCTGAGGAGTGAAGCACAGGAATCTGTGGAACTGAGGATAGTTTTCTCTGAGGCATTAACATTTAACCTAAATCCTGAAAAAGTAGTTGGTTAGTAATCAAAAGACAAATAGCTTTAAAGGCACAGGGATCATTATGGAAAGTCTTAGGATACAGAAAGAGCTCAGGCCCAAATAAAGATCAGAATGGGGGCAAGAAGTAAACTCCCCAGACAGCCGGATCCTGCAGAGCTTTTCAGATTTTGTTAGAGATAGTCAAGAGAAGTGGGTAAGCAATAAACGGGCTTGAACAGTAGGTAAATAGCTAGGGATGTTATAAACTTTAGTCTCCTTGCACTAAAGAGAACCAACTAGAAGGGATAAGTGCAGGTGTTTAAGATCAGGTAGCATTTTGGGAGTGAAGAAGATAAAGCCTGATGAGAGGTGACAGTAGAAAAGGGAAAAAAATAGAGTCTTTGTGATTTACTTGGAGGATGCAATTGCCAGATTCTGAGATCCAATTGAAAATAGGAGGTAATGAATATGAAGGTGATATCTAATATTTTGATCTGAACAATTAATAGGGTGCAGAAAGATGCCATTGGGGGCTAGGGAAGGTGTGGAAAGGGGAAGATTGTAGGGAAATATCAAGAGTGTGTTTTGACTCCTTTTTGGTTAAAATGCTTGAGATATCTTGTTGATTATTACATAGAGAAGAGTTGAGAGCTGGCATGGTGGCTCATGCCTGTAATTCCAGCACTGGAGTGGCAGAGGCAGGAAGACTGCTGAATTCGAGGCTAGCGTGGGCTACATAGTGAACTCAGGGCCAGCCTGAACTACAAAGCAAGACCCTGTCTCAAAAAAAAAAAAAGAGCTTAAAACCAAGATCTGAGCTAGAAAGTTAAATTCTATTTAATCTATGCAATGGGTTGTATCTAGACATCCTACTACAGACTCATGACATCACATGACATCACAGTGGGACTTTTGGAAAGTGGCTGGATCTAGGGTTTGTGACACTGGATTAAGAGTGTGTGGCACTAAATTAGTCCACTGATTAGTTTAGCATAGTTCTGGGTATGGAAAATGAGAAGAGCCACCTGGGGTATGGTGGCACCACCCCAAATACTTGTGGTCTGGATGGGATTAAAGGAGAAAGGAGGGTTTCTTCACTACTGTGGCTGTCTGCCTTCTACAGGAAATATCATGCACCATTTCTCCTTAGTGATGGTCCTCTGCCATATTGCCCTTCCATGGAGCCAGCTGACTATGGACTAAAACCTCTACAAACTTTGAGCTAAACAAACCTTTTCTCCTTTAGTTATAGGTGTTGAGTATTTTGTCTCAGCAACAAGAAAAGTAATTAAGACAATGTAATACCTATGGAACACTTAGCCTAAGCCAAACATCATCCTAGGACAATGGGAAACTCCTTTTGTGCCCAAAGAGAATCAGTTTCAAGCATGCAGTCATATCCTGGAAATGTTAACAATTCCCCAATGTTCAGAACCAACTGTAACAAGTGTTAAGGGGAAAGGAGAGAAGAGGGAAGTGGAGAGGAGGAAAGCTTTGTTGAAGAAATAGAAGTCAATTCAGGCCCCAAAGACAGAGAGAGATTCCAACAAACAAAGAGTAGAAAGTAGTTCTTGGACCAGGGACTAGCATAGAGGTGGGAAACCTATGGCCCATGTGCCACAGTGGACTGTCTTTATCACTGAAAGCTCTGAAGGGTTCACCATCACTGGTGCAGGGCAAGTATGGGAAGTAACAGAGAGTATCACAGATCCTATGTGAGGGTATAGGAAAACGATGATGGAAAAGCACAGCAGAGCCAGACTGCTAGGAGATCAAGAGGTTTGGATATTAGGAAATCCAGTGACTTCCAACCCTTTCAGTACTTTATATCTCTACATTCTGAACATTGAAATTTGAATTATATAATAATATAGATTGCAAATATTATGAAGAAATATAGAGAACCTAGGGGCTTCTCATAGGAAACACCTGGAGAAAACCACATAGAAACTACTGATGTCCGTGGTAGCCAAATTTCCTGACTGCTTTACATACTTTACATTGGTAGAATAACACAGCATTTGTATTTAAGTTATCAGATTCAAGCATAAGATGCGCTCCAGGTTCATTCATGCTGTATAGCATGCATCAGAATTTCCTTATTCTTCAAGGATGAGTAATTTTTCATTGTATGTATCTTTGTGTTTCACAAACTGTTTGTCCACTCATTCATCAAAGGTCATCTATTAGGAAGAAAGTGCTATTTGAACATGGATGCACTCACCCTTTAAAACAATTCAGCATTTTGGTTCTACCCTACCCCCTTCAAATTCCATGAGATCCAGGCAGCAGCATTCTTTTACTACCCACCAGGGAATTTCAATGTGTATCCAAAGGGGAGGACCACCACATAAAGTAACAACAGGAAGCTCACACTAAAAGCAGAAAGGAGCAAGACCAAAGTGCCTATGCCTTAGTTCCTAATCCCTTCCTTTCCCAAGCCTCTTGTCCTGACCTATTTCTACCCAGGACAGAAGACAGCATCTCTACAGCAGGCCTGAAGAGCGAGGTAAATTGCAGTACATGGGCAGTGTTTCTTCAAGGCTCTTCATCCTCCATGTAAATTTTGTGCCAGGCCCTGACGATGTATTTTCATGGCAATTTTCTAGTGATTGGATTTGCTTCTGTTTATAAGAGATCTGGGATACAAGACTGGAACACATCCTGTATTGTGCCATGGACCGGGCTTCATGGCACCTGTCTTCTCCGGGCTCCAGACAGCAGAAGGAAGTGAGAAACACAGATGGAGAAGCAGACGCCATCTTGCGAAGTACTCTCCTGACTTGTCACAGAGAACATTCTGAATGTAGCTACTGGGGAAGAGAGCAGAGGCCTGGGGAAAATGGAAACCACAGGAAGCTGCAAGGGTTTGGAAACTAGGAGAGAAAAGAGGAAGTAAATGCTCGCTATTTCACAGCTGGGCTTCTCAAACCTCCTAGACTGACAGCCATTGCCTATGGGGCTTCAATCTATTAAGAGAAAGCAAGCCTCACTTCTCTGGAAGATTAGAATTCCCCCATCTATGGAGGTGTAGACACAGAGGCCAAATATCCAGAGAACTAACTTTTGAATTCTTCAATGTCAAGGCTATGCTTTCAGGGATCATTTCTATAGTTTGTGAATTCTTCAATGTCTTCCCCATAATAGTTCTACTTGACAGAAGCTAGTCTTTTCCAGGTAATTCTGGAAACATTCAGGTTTATTTAGTAAGGAGATTAAAAATCAACTAGTCTTACTTTATCTTTAACCTGGTTATTTTGAGTTCATCCCTCATGTATAATTGAGGGAACAGTAAATTTTCCCCAGCGGCTTTTTTTTATTAGTATTACACAGCACAACAATCCAACTCCTATATTTATATGATGGGGAGAGGGAAAACAGATCAATATTTATAATTTGCTACAAACACAGTGGCTTTTTACCAAGATAACAGTAGAAAAGGGTAAAGTGCAGAGGAGAGACTGCCGGAGAGGGAACTTGCTGCATCTCAAAATTCTACAGGGAGAAGCAACGAACCACAACTACATTAAAGAAAAAATATGGCTTTCCAAACCAGCCAGAGTTGGAAAATGGGTAGGCCAAGGAAAAGGGCATAAATCCTGGTGGAGAAGAACAGCATACAAATGATCTAATTCAAGTTCTACGTGTAAACATGGCATCCCAAACAGTGCAAGTTAGTGGCTGCAATCTGGGGTCATGGAGTCTTCCCAGCAGAGGTTTGAGTCTGTGCTGTGTCACTGAGCAGCTCTTCAGAAGGCAGCCCTCTCTCAGTCTTAGTGCCTGACCTATAAACAGGGACAACAGTGTCTACCATTTGAGGTTATCTGAATTGAAATGAGCTCACCCACGGGAAGAGTCTGCACTGAAGGGTGGCCTGGTCCCAGATCCATCTTGCCTGAGGCTGAGGTCTTGGCCTCTGGGAACTTCTGTATGCTGGGATTCAGTTGGTGTAATGGAATCACATCATGTTTTAGTTTGACTCTATAGTTCTCTTTTCTAACATTTCAAAGAGTCTCAACCTCATTACCAAAATAAGTGCAATTACATTTGTTTAAAATATCACTTTCACCCATCAGATTGGCTAACAACCTAGTGTTGGTAACACTGAAGTGGAAGCTGTGACCAATCAGGTGCTCTCAGATGACAGACTTTCATGTCAACCACTACACCCACGAGGAGGGTAACTGGCCATGCATCCCAATTATAAACGTGAAACCCTTACAGTACATACAATGTTCATCACTAAAGGAATTTTTCTACCATCAGAAGATTAGAAATAATTCAAAAGTCATCAACAAGAGACCGTTTAATTAAATCATATCACATCCATCCAACAGAATAATGTTAAGCTAAGTAAAGATATTCTTTTGGTATTGATGTTGGGGTTCTCTGAGATATATTTAAGTTAAGATAAAGAGCAAGGCAAACAGATCTTTCTCAAATGGGAAGGAAATCAAAGGATGGAGAGGGGAAGGGGAATACGATGAAAAATGAATTAAAATGTGCTGCCAGGTGTGGTGGCTCACAGTTGTAATCCCAGCACCTGGCAGGCAGAGGCAGGAGGATTTCCTGGGCTACGTAGTGAGTTCAGGGCCAGTTTGAACTACAAAGCAAGACCCTGTCTCAAAAATTAAAAAAAAAATTAAGATGTACTATGTACATATATCAGCTCTACACAAGCAACACAAACATTATGTACTGTAAACTTGTACTCATAAAACAAAATAGAGCAAGGTAGAGAGATGTGTATTTTTCCATGTTAATTTTTGTGTAATAAACAGTAAGTCAGAATATTTATTCACAATGAGTTTGTAAACATTAAGGAAACTGTGTAAGATATACAAGAAACAAAGAAGTGTACATTCTTATGGTACACATACAAATTTGTCTGTGTGGGGCAGAAATAGAAGGGAAGGTGACTTCTCACTATGTCTCTGTCTAGACTTTTATTCTCTTAAGATTTTAGACTTTAAATTTAATCAAATCATCTTTTAAATTTGAATTTTCTAGACACAACCTGTGATTGTCCATTGTGATGTCACTTGAATGGATTAAGAAGGGCCTAATGAATCCCTAGAGCTCAGTTCTGGGTTCACTGGTGATTGACTAACCCGTGGGCCACAGACTGAGGTAGAAAGACCTACGCTAGGTGTAGGTAGCACCAGCCAAGAAGCCTGTGTTCTGGGTGGAATAAAGAAGGACATCTGCCCTGCGTCCAGTCTTAGCCATCACCTGAGGGCACTGGCCTCCACTTCTTTCAGCAGATCCTGTAGCTTTCCGATATGGACTCACATCACACTCTACAGTAAGCTCCAGTCCTTAGATTTTAAATGGCAACCTAGTACCCAGGTGACTGTTTTGCATTGTTTCACCCTGACTCTGTAGGCACCCACTGTATGTTTTTTTATAATATCATATCAAACCATGTCACACCATACATTCCATGTCATGCCATATGTGTTCCACTAGGGAACTTTAAGTGATACACAGCCAATGTGTCTTGTGATCAGTTTTGCTGAGTTCAGCCTAGACCTGTGAGCATCATCATGGGCCACTGTCTGTTTATTAAGATATATTTCAAGTAGTTATTTCCTTGTGTCCCAAACCTTGTCTACTTGAAGAGAAATAAAATAGACACTGATCTCCTTAATGAAGCCAGGGCTGCCAACCAGATAGAGAATAGTGGATAGCACAGGCCTAGTTTATGAGCCTGCCTCTGATTCCAACTGCCTGACCTTGATCTTCTTTGGACAAGTTGCTTCTTTTGCCTGCGTGCCTCAGTTTATCATTCTGGAAACTAAAGAGGTTAATCTAGAATTTGTTTTTCTCAAGTATTTAGTTTCAAGGTGGCTAAGAAATTCTGACTCACCCTTTCACTTTGATTCACCCTCTCATTTTCTTCCTTTCCTTCACCACATTCTTCCTTTTATCTTTGTTTTGTACCTATTTCATGACTGCCATGATCCAAGGTGCTTTAGAAATACAAAGAGCCCACTGTCAAGGAGCTCATGATGAGGGAGAGAGGAGGCAACTGTGATCGCAAAAGCAATTGTGATACAAAGGCAAAGGTTTATGGTCAACCAAAACCAACCCATAATGCTCCCAGAAATGAAGAATGACAATATGACTCTCTGGGTGGGAATATGGAACCACTTAGATGCTTGGCTTAAGAGGCGACAAGTGAAATGCTTTATTTACCTCCCAACTCCAATTTCTCTACTGCTTAAGCCCTGAGGACATGTGACAGCTCTCCCTTAGCCTTTCGATTTTTTATTTGTCCACTTTTATCTTTTTCTTTTCACCTCTGTGATCCTTGGCTTCATCATGTTTGGATTTATCTTAGCACTCCAGAGCCAGTCTTTTCATTTCTCATTTCTCCTTAAACTAGATTATTCAGTAACATGACAGTCAAATGTAACTAAAATACTTCATTTTATTTACTCCTGAAAAAATCAGCCTCTGAATATGAAAATGTCAATAAGCAAATGGATGGGAAACTGTGCTTTTCAAAACTGGGCCAATCAGAGTTCTCCATGATGTGTGACATTATATTCAAGAAAAAATGGTGAATGAGGAGTGATTTCCCTACTAACATGCTTTAGGAGTTTGCAACAAAGGATACCTGTTTGATCTTGAGTCAGTGACACATGCTATGTTGTATTTTAGGTGTATTAAACATGCAGTAACTCATTCCCAACCAGTGCATTTGGTTTAACCAAGAAACCTAGGCCCATGATTTGAAAACAGAGTAATTAATATTTCTTCTTCTACAATAAATGTGCAAGACTGTAGGTTTGTGTACTTTGTCAATAGAGGAAGACCGACTGTAATTTTAAAAACCAGAAGAGATTTTATAATAACTTTTACGGAGTTACTATACACTTAAAAATCAGACAAATAGCAACTACAAATAATCACCAAATGCAAGTCCACACAGACTAGAATAAATATCATGGTAATCACCTGTCCAAGAGGAAATGCAAAACAGTTGGGTAAATTGCTTAGCAGATTATACGATGGGTGTTTGGGAATTTTAAATGCATCTCAATGGAAGCACACATATTTATCTTTTCTATTTCTCAGTACAATATATAGTCAATAAACACTTCCTTCTAATAGGCAAGGTACCTATAATATCACCATTGGAATTTAATTCTTTAGCAAAGCCTTTCCCACTGTCACAAAATGATTTGCTTCTATTCTGACTATTGGGGTCCCTGTGCGCTCAAAGCTATTTGTCTCCCGGTACATTGGACAGGGTCCAAGTTACCTTGGTGCCCTTCTAGGCACTCAGCAGACTTGCTCAATACAAAGCAAAAAGTGGACTTTTTAACCAGAAAGCTCAGGGAATCTCATATTTTAGAAAGTAGGACAAGAGCTCTACTTTGATTAGCCAGAATTTCTTTTGGTGAAGGCTATAAGAACTCCCCAAATTTCCCAAGCTATTCTTGAGGAAATGAGAGTAATTTTAAATGTCAAAATTATAAATTATTATTCCATTTGCTATTTCCTGTGTTAGTCCTTTCGTCCTCAGATTGGAGGTCAGCACCTCGCTAGTTCTCTTAGTCCATTAATGGACCAGTGTGGGGTCAGGGGCTCTGCATTAGGTCCAGCTGTGAAACTAGAAGCCTACTGGACTCTGGAGGTGCAGGGACAACCCCTTCTCTGTGGCTTCTTTCCTGGCCTTACTGGTAGTGGTTAATGGAAGAGTTACTCCTTCCTTGGGTGGAGGTACAGCTTCTGTGTCCAAACAAATGAAGCCAAAGACATGAGAAAAATCATCTTGGAGAATCACCTTTGCCTTTGGCCTCTTGTTTTCTGCTTTCATGTGTAGAGTAAGAGTGGACACCGCCTCCACCGCCAACTGCTACCGGCCCTATTCACTGACATTCAGTGGGAGTGTCACCGTATATTCTAAAGAGCAAGGAGGAGGCTAAGAAAGGGTGCTCCCCAAGGACACACCAAAGGGCTCACATCATGGTGTATTGCTGATTTGTCTGATGGGGTATGCATGCTCAACTTCAGGCCTCCCACCAGTAGAGGGAGTGTGGCCATTCCAGTCCCTTTCTGTGTGCTGTCATAAGGATGAGCCTGTCCCTGGAGCCTGCATCCTGTGCTGGGCTGCTTCCTGTCAGCTTCCCAGGCAGAAGGAAGGCCCCATAGCTGACAGTTGTGCTGCTTTTCCCTTTGCACAAGGGACAATGTCACTTTCTTATGCTGGCTCTTATGTTCCTGATTTTCTATGTTCCAACCACCTGATGTAACCACAAACTTGCGTTTGTGCCTGGAGCCCAGGAACACAAAATCCTGTCACAAGTGTTTTGCAGGACTCTTCCCCGTCCAGCCAGTAGGGCCTGTGCTCACTTTTATTTACCTCTCTGTGGCCCTGAGGCTTTAAGTCTGGTCAGTGTTCGAGCATTTATATAATACTAAAAATTTACCGTTCTTTATGGTATTTTAAAATTTCCAGTCTAGGTCAATCCAGACAATTAACAGATCAGCATTTGGGTAATTATTCTTGTACAGACTCCCTATTTGTGTTTTATGGTGCCATTCAATACCATGCACAAGAAAAGGCCAGTGCATGACCCCATGTCAACTTGCCTTATTTTGAACATACCAGGTTTTCATCATATTTATAATTTTCCACAAGTCCTATTAAAATGGAACTCATTTTCTCTTCTTTCTACTTGAGTCATAGCTGGGTTTGAATGTAACTCGGTGGTTTACGGATGGAATGTGGCCCTGTTTGAAAAAAGAATGGTGCTTCTATTTAAACTGTCAAGGTCAACACGTGCCCAGCCTGCAGCTTCACCTGTCTTCACACCTCCCGTCACATACACACCTGTCTCCACGGTGAGCTCTTCATTTTCATAGAATGACCAGGTCTTTGCAAATGCTGTCGCCCTGCATTAAGTAACTTCTTTTTTTGCTTTGTAAACTCTACCTTACCCTCTGTAACTTTTTAGCACAGTCACTACTTCATCCCCCTAAGCTTCCCTAATCACTCACCCTAAACTGGGTACCTAAGATTTATCACACGCTGTTACTGTTTATTTGTTTTCCTTCATGGACTAAAGTCCCTGGAGACCTTAGATTGTGCCTGCTGTGCTCAGCACAGGGTGCTTTGTACTTAGTGTACTGCCTGTCACGTGCCAGTCACAAAACAAACATCTGGGAGACGAATGGATGAACAAATGAATGAATGAATGCTCGAGTGCACCATATATCATGTGACTATAATTAGTCACTATCAAAGACAAATCACATTTATTAGCAAGAAAGATACATAGAACATGTTGAGTAAAAAATGTTAGTTCTATAAAAAGACAGCTAGTTACAGCCATTTATAGAAAATTATACTTTCCGGATCAGACAGAGAGAGAGAGAGGGCCAACATGGCAAGAAGCTTACCTAAAATGTTAATTAACATTAGGTTAGAGAAACTGGGAGAATGTATTTTTGTTATTTTTTTCTTTATACAATTCTGTAATGGTTGAGTATCTCAAGTGAGAAGAAATCATATTTATATAAAGCCTACCACTAAAAACTAATCATTTTGAAAAAAATAAATAAATGCACATGTTTGCATTTTGTTTTTCTGAAGCCTTCAGGACAGAAGTGCAGCTATTGGAAATGGAGCCCTGAGTGGGGACAGCACCAGTTGAGGGGTCCACAGGACTTCCAGTACTTGGGGATCACACAGGAAGTAGCTTTTGCATGAAGAGTCTGGAAGGAATGAGTCTCTGCTTCCCTAACAAAGATCTTAATTAAGGTTTGTTTCCTCATCTCTACAGGAGATTTCTTCCACCTTCTAATTAAAAACACAAAGAAACCGAAGTGAAATGAAAAGGAGGGGTTTTTTTTTCTATGGTGTGACTGTCCTTTTTTGTTTCAAAAGTATGTAGCTGATCTCAGAGCTACTATCTCAACAGCTACCATTTGTTTTGTTTTGTTTTTACCTTTCCACCTGCCAGCCTCAAAGTAGTAGGCAGGTAATCTGGTCTGTATTTTCTTTTTCTTTTCTTTTTTTTGGTGGTACTGGCGATTGAACTCGGGCCGTTATGCATCCAAAGTTGGCACAGTACCACTTGAGCTAAATCCGCAGCCCCTATCTGGTCTATAATTCTACACTAGAATTGAGGTCACAAACTCTTGGTTGTATAGCCTCACCATAGGCTGGGCTGACTTTAGCGTTGGTAACATCCCTCATTGGAAACATGCAGGCTAAGAAATGCCAAGTGGTATGAAAAATACTGGAGCTTTATATTAGCACAAGAAAAGGCAAACAGGCAGCCTAGCTGTGTGTTAATAGGGGGAATAGCTAAATAAAATTTGGTACCGCTCCATTACACAAAACAGAAATGTACAATGAGAAAATAAAAAGCGAGCCAAAACTGTTACCAGCACTCACATATTTGAATGTTAACAGCAAATTGAAGCCTGAAATATATAAATGATTCTATTAATAGAACAAGCACAGGCACACAAACATCACACTGTATCTCCTTATACAAACACGCCTGTGTAAGAACACAGGAAATTCTGGAAAGACACCAGAAAAGCTTTTCAGCAGAGCAGCAAAGTCCTAAGTGTGGACAAGTACTCAGGTGACATTTGGCTTCAGTGTTATTTGAAGTATTTTCTGTAAGACCAGTAATACATTACATGCTATTTTTATTAGAAAAAGTTACTTTCTAAAACTGTGTAGCACTTTTAAAGGGCCTAAATATTGCTTAACACAAAATCCAAGACCAACAAATGGCGGTTGCTTTTATTTTTTTTAAATGCTGATTTAATTAGCCTTTAAAGGTGCGAAAAATTTGCCAAAGTTAGCACACGTGTGTCAAAGATATATAGTAAAAGGAAATTTTCATTTGCCCATTTATAGACTTTTAGAGCAGGTAGAAGCACAGAAAGAAAAGCAGGTAACAACTAATTAGGTGTTAATGCTGTCAGGACCTTGGCGTTTCTTAACGAACAGAGGATTCGATCACATTCCACCTCTGCATCCCTTTTAAAGGACCACATGGATAGAACAAATATTTCAAATACCCTGCTCACCCCCCAAAAGCTAGTATGGCATTTCCACAGAAAAAGAAGCATCATACTACCTCTCAGAAGCACATAAGCTCCTGACTGTACAGTGGGATAAATCAAGAGATCCAGTTGGCTCTCTCTGAGGCAGGTAAAAAGGATTTGAGAAGAGATGGTGTCTCTCTAGTATTTCTCAGGCCTTCATGCTTTCATCCTGATGCACTGGGATACCTTAAGAGAGGGGTGGCTCCCACAGTGTGTCATGAATAATAATTATTAAGACACTGAAATGTGTAACTTATTCTCTTGCCCTACATAGAAACCGGTGGCTATTTTTTTTTTTTTTTTGAGACAGGGTCTCGCTTTGTAGTTCAGGCTGGCCCTGAGCTCACTATGGTGCCCAAGCAAGCCGCTGCGAACTCAGCAATCCTCCTGTTCCTGCCTCCTGAGTGCTGGGATGACAGGCGTGAGCCACCACGTCCGGCATTGTAGTATGCGGTGTTGATTGTTGGTGGGCGTGTCTGCACGCCCAGCATTATATGTGGTTACTGGGGATCGAACTCAGGACCTTGCACTTGCGAGGCAGGCGCCGAAACCACTGAGCTAACCCTCCGGCCCGGGGGCTATTTTTTTTAAACAGTATTCTCTTGATTTGCTTTCTTGTGTGGGCAATACAGAAGTTAGTATCTTAAGAAGTGGGAAAACCTAAGAGCATAGAAACCAGGGAAGGGCTCTAAATTCCCTCATTATACTTTATGTTGGCCTCTTTCTGTCTTCCTGAAGCTTCCAGTTTCTGCAGATTCATTTGTTTGTATCTGAATTCTACTAAACCATATGTATGCATACTATCAGTAGAGAATATCCATGATATACCTAGAGAACGTTCTTTCTCATGAAGAGTTTCTAATCACCAGGCTTGATCCATGTCCCATCAAACACACCAGAAACCCAGTAATTTTCCAAAAGTAGTGAGTGTAGATGAGTGGTTTGAATTTACTTTAAGGTAGATTTAGGTCAGCTAAACTACACAGACAAAAGATATACATACAGACCACAGCTGTTGCCAAAGAAATCAAATTTGCAAATCAGGCCCAATCAAGAAACTATGAGCTAAAACAAAGAAAGCAACACCCACTGGGTGAAAATAATGGGTTCCAAACCCTCCACAGTATTCAAAACATGTAGCATATAACCTGAAGTTATACAACTGTCAACGAATTAAAAGTCAACTGAATCCAAACACAAGTGAACCAAATATTGAAACTAATATACAAGATTTTAAAGCTGCTATAAGGACTACTCTCAACAAACTATGTTTAAATAAGGGAAATCCTCGGCAGAGAAACAGAAATAAAGACATGGAAATTCTAGAACTTGAAAAGTGCAATTCTGACAATTTAAAAAGTTCACAGGATGGATTTATCCAAATGGAGAAAACAGAAGGAAGAGTAAGTGAACTTGAATATAGATCAGCAGGCATTATTTAAGATAAAGAAAGAAAAGAAATATTGAAATAAAATGAACCATGCCTTGCAGGTTGGTTAGATATAAACAGCAAACATGCAGAGTTTTGAAACATCATAGAAGAAAACATGAAAGTACAGAAAAACATATATGAATTTAGTAATGACGAAGTAACCAAGACAATCCTTAGTATTTAGAAATTAAACAACACAATTCCAAATAGTCTTTTTAAAAAAGAAACCATTTGAGAAAATAGAAAATACTTGAACTGAACAATAATAGAGATAGAGCACCAAAAGTTATAGCTAACTTAATAATTAGAGGGAATATTATTAGTTTAAAAGACTGTACCAGAAAAAAACTTCAGTTTCTTATCTAAACTAACATCTTAAAAAATTAAGCTTAAAACAATCAAAATGATGCAATGAGATGAGCAGTTAAAAAATAAAAAATAAAAAGAACAACAACACTAAATCAATTTTTTTCTTCAAGATCAATACAATTGATACATTTCTAACCAGAATGAACAAGAAATAAAGAGGAATAAAAGAGAACTGTAACTACAGGTCCTTCACATATTACAAAGATTAGAAGATACTATGGGCAAGTTTATGAGACTAATTTCAGTCTAGCCAAAAGTAGAAAATAATCTTAAAGACAGAAATTGCCAAAACTGAAGCCTCAAAATACTATATTTTAAAATTACAAACAAGAGGAGGATATCATCTGTGAATACTTCTATTAATAGTATACTGGAGTTTCCAGTCAGTGTGAATCAGCCAAGAAATTAAATGAAAGGAAGCCTGAAGAGGAAGGAATAAAGTAACACTCTTCTTATTACAGATGACATGATTAAGAGTAAGCAGAGGCAAGAGAAAAGATTTGGCACAAAAACTTGCCACAGCTAATTAATGAACTTTACAAGACTGGATATACCAGAATCTATGCAACTAAATCCAAAAGTGAGTATATAAAAGCAATTACATTTATATATACTAGCAGTATATGATTACAAAATTAACTTTAAAAAACTCTATTACAGTAACAAAATAATTAGAAATAACTTCAGTTAAATCTATGTAGTTACACATGGAAGTTACCAATATTATGGAAGAAGAGAGATCTAAATAAATGGAGACATATGCTCATGATTATAACACTCAATTTCCCCAATGTTATCTGCCTTAAATTGACTTATAGATTCAATACAGCTCAATGAGCAGATTTCAATCAAAATACTGGAACTGTTCTGAAGAAACTGAGAAACTAATTCAAAATTTTGTCTAGATAAGGAGAAGGCCTAGAACTGTCAACATAATTTTTAAAAAGAAGATGTATTTGGAAGAATTACACTGTATAATTTCAAGCTACAAGCGCTCAATACCATGAGGTACTCGTGTAAGCACAAAAGGACAGAATGGAGCAAAATTCAGGATTAGCCCCATTTATATGACTATTTTTGTTAAGGTAATTTAATAGAGAAAAGATACTAGGTTTTTTTTTATAGTAGTTGATGTTGAGGATTGAACCCAGGACCTTTTCACTGAATTACCTCCCCAGCCTTTTCTTCCTCTTCCTCCTCTTCCTCCTCCTCCTTCATTGTAAGGCAAAGTCTTAGTAAATTGCTGAATTGTCCAGTCTGAGTGTGAATTTGCAATCCTCCTGCCCCATCCTCTGAGAGGGCTTGGATTATAGGTATGTGCCATTATGGCCAGCAAAGATAGTTTTTTAAAAATAATTTTTACAAACAATCGCATGCTTATATGAAAAAAAATTTAAAACTTGCTCTTAACAATTTTAAGATGTTAATACAAAATAAACTATGAACCTATGGTAAGAAGTAAAATTACTATACTGTTAAATGAAATAATAGGAAAGACTCCTGTGGTATCAGCTTAGGCAAAGATGTCTCAAGTAAAACAAACAAAACTGTAAAATAAAATATAAAATAAATATGTAAATATAAAATAAAACATAAAGCAAAGGTTAAAAAACTGATGTTCTTCACAAAAAGTTTGTCAAACATATGGTGAAGGTTAATTTTATGTGTCTGTGGTATAGAAGGGTGGTAAAATATTCTTTCTAGATGTACCTGTGATAGTGTTTTTAAGTGAGGTTAACATGTGAAGAATTGATCTGATTAATGAGCAATTCCATCCCTGATGAGGAGACCACTGAATTCACAGGAGGGCGCTGCTAGAATCAAAAGGTAGAGGAAAGACAAATGTGCCCTGTGTTCGAGCTGGGCTATTTCAGCCATACTGCATTTCCTTTGTGTGCAGATGTGGAATCCATCTGGGACTGATCAATGGATACAGGCGGAGGTAAAAATCAGTTCATTTTCCCCCACACAGATAGTGCACAGAGTATTCTAAAACTCCTTTCATGTACTTACATTTCACTGGGAATAATTTAGTTACAAGGTCACATTAACAGCAAAGAAAGATGTATGTAGTATTTTTATTTTCTGGAGGAACAAGGGAGCGCAAAGCATATATGTAAGGCTACTCGGTTCATGAAAAAGGTGAAACTGCACAGCAACAGGGAAATGATGGATTTTCCATAAACAGTATCAGAGTCACGGCCTACCCGGGAGAGGAATACGTGGCCTTATTCACACATACATAAAAGTCAGTTCTAGGAGGGTGGCACTGCTAAATACAAAAGACAAAATAATAAGCCTGTTAGAAAACAACAGGACAATTAGTTTGTGACCTCAGACTATAGAAAAAATTTTAAAAGACACAAAAATATCAAGCACAAATAGAAGACTGACTACACTGTCAGTGAGGATTTCTACCCTCAGAGGATGCCCTTTCAGAGCAAAGCCATGGAAGGTGACAAAAATATTTATATCATAACAACTGACAAACTATCTCCAACACAGAGAGTTCTCACAAATCAGTGAGACAGGAAGTGCAAATTTAAAAACAGAGGAGAGATTTGAACAGGCAATTAATAAAAGAAGTTACCCAAATGGTTATCTGTGTGAAAAAGCCCTTAATCACATTGGTAATCAGGGAAATTCAAATTCAAAGCACAATGAGAACCCTGTTTGTTCATTAGAAGGCCACACAACAATAAAAACAAACCATTTCTATACTTAGGAACATGTGCAAATCTTATAACGATGAGCAGAAATCGGAAGCATATACTGATATCATTTTACTTACAGAAATCTTAAATACAGGCAATACTGAACTATAGAACATGGGGGTAAAACTTACTTGGTAAAGCTAGAACTAAAGAATGGGCAACTATGACAGTTCTTTGAGGGGGGGAGATGAAGAAAGAACCTGAAAGGGGTCTTCTGGGGTTCTGGTAATACTCTGTTTCATGACCTGGATTATGGTCTGTTTATAGTAGAATGAAGTTTGTATCTATGTGTTTTTCTGTATGTGTACTGCATTTCACAATGAGTAAGTTAAAAAAGGGCAAAGTAAAGAGCAGGCCCATCTCATTTGTCAGACAAGGGTAAGCGACCAGTACACAAGGCACGGGGAAAACTACGTTTCAGGCCATGACAGCAATGTCAGGTCAGCCAGGGGCCTATTACTGACCTGCAGATAGACTCAAGAGAAACCAACTTCCAACTTGTATAGGTCATTCTCTGAGGGGTTTCTGTTCCTTATAGCCAAGGCAAATCCTAACTTCCACGAGGAAAGAACTGGATTCGTGGCGCCTCACACCTAGCAAATACCTATTATATATTAGGCCGGATAACTCAGTCATTTGTTCTAGAACAGCAAGGACCAACATGTCAAAAAACAGGACTGCTGTGGACTGAAGGGAGCGGTGCGCACGGACCGGGCTGCGGGCCGCGCAGGGCCATTTCCGGAGGACTGAAGGGAGCGGAGTGGCCCACTGTACCCCGGAGCTGTGCAGTGAGGAGTCAGGTACGGACCCTGGGCGCCAACCGCACTACAGAGGGTTGAAAGCTTCCGCCCAGCCCAAACCCCACCCCGGAGCTGTGTTGTGAGGACCCAGGCCCTAGAGGAGCTGGAGCCATCTCCTACATCCCTCCACAGGAGGCATGCTCCTGGAGCCGCATTGAGACACCAGGCAAGATTAAAAAAAAAAAAAAAAAGGCGGGAATCTAGCTTCTATTTTGCCATCTATTCCTAGATCCCTCTATTTGCCTCTTGTCCCCACACCCTCCCCTATCTTCCTGTCAGAAGCAATCCCCAGAAGTAAAAGATTCTTAGGCTGCCCTATTTCTTCTTCTGTACTATTATAAGAAACTGTGCAAAGCCTCCAACGGTCTCACAGCATACAGTTGGTACTGTTGTACATACGCCCTTTTATCCTGTAGTACCCATTGGCATATATGAGGTTCTAGGGTATAGGTGATCTTCCTAAATCTGACAACCCTACTTCATTCTCCTCCTGTCTCCCTACCTCCCTGATTGCCCAGTGACCTTTTATCCCCAAAGGGTTCAGGGGCTACATTTATGATCTGTATGTGGTATACACATTGCTGATTAATACTAAATTTTGGCATAGGGACATAGAAGTAACTCATAAGCTCAAAGTCTCCAGGATAGAATTTAACAAAGCTTCTTATCTTATTTACTGTGTTTAATACTGATATTGGCATTTATTGTATTATGGTAACAAACATGATGTGATTGTTCTACTCAAATACCTCCCATGAAGTGTCAGAAGGGAGAACTCCCAAGGGCCATTACAGATTCAAGGAGGACCCCCCAGGAAAGTGTTGCATCCAAATGGCCCCAGATAAAAGAAAGAGATCTGCAACAAACATTGCCCTGTCGTCAGACAAAGAAGAGTATTAATAACAACGAAAGAGTAGAAATGAGAAAATACACAGAAAACCAGACACAAAGATCACCAGCACAGGGAAATTCAGAGAAAAGGGAAATAGGGAAAACTGAAACTCAAACACCAGGACTCTTTGAGATGGTAACTAAAGCAGATCTAGTAAAATGGAAAACAGAACTCATCTCTGAGATCAAAACAGAGATACTGTCCTCAGTGAAAGACTTCATTAAAGAAGAGATCAGTGAGATGATTGAATCCAAGTTAGCAGAAGCAATGGAACCTTTTAAACAGCTTCAAGCAGAACTCCAGGGAATGATGAAGGAGAATGAAAGCT
>PVIC010027019.1:0-24142 GCA_004025085.1 Thryonomys swinderianus
AAGGAAGGAAGGAAGGAAGGAAGGAAGGAAGGAAGGAAGGAAGGAAGGAAGGAAGGAAGGAAGACAAAAACACCATTATGGCATTTATGGATCAAACAGCCAGTCTCTTT
The DNA here is from genome assembly GCA_004025085.1 of Thryonomys swinderianus. NCBI lineage: Eukaryota > Metazoa > Chordata > Mammalia > Rodentia > Thryonomyidae > Thryonomys > Thryonomys swinderianus. The sequence continues at coordinate 111 of PVIC010027019.1, forward strand.
ACACCCTAAGACTACATACTTTTCACCTCAGAAGCTGACTGAAGTTTAGGAGTGAGGCTGGCAAACTATGGCCTGTTGGCCATATCCAGTCTGTATGTTTTGTGCAGCCCACACAGTAAAAATGTTATTTTAATTTTTTAAATAATTAAAATATACCAAAGGAGAATATTTTTCCATGGCACCTAGAAACTAAACGCAAGTGCCCTCAAATAGTTTTGTTTGTGCACTTGTTTATTATCTATAACTGCTTTTGCATAATGACCAACCTCATTAAGAGCAAAATATGTACTAGAAGTTATGTAGGAGGAAAATATTTCACTACAACTATTTCTTAACTTGTCCTTTGCCAAGAGAAATTTTCCAATCTCTGCTTATAGAGAACAAACATTAGGTTTAGTGTCTTGAAGTCTCTGGTGATTGTTGAAATACATAATAGCTACCGACTTTGTGATTTACATAAGACTAATTATATCATTGTATTATTTCAGTCCAAAAATTGAGTCAGGAAGAGAGTAAGTGATAAAAAATTCTCCTTTTTTTAAAAAAAGTGAGATATATCCTTGTACCTTTTTTGTTGTTATATAATGGAACTTTGATATCTATGGTATTTATACTTTATAAAGATTAGACAATGATTAGAAAGATTTTCAAAAACACAAAGAAGGGGATAGTGAGAAATCTGTTAGGGGAATTCCTAGTGGAAGTTCAGCCTATAAACAAATAGTACTGAAGCAACTTCCCTTATTCACAGTGCTTGATCAGCCCTGGAGAGACAGGCATTCATAACACGACTAGTTACCACACAGTTCAGCGTGAGTGTCCTGTGTTGTGTAACCAGAGGTCAGTGGATTCCAAATGCAGCTTTTCCAGCAGTTACTTCCATTCTCTCCTCCAGCCAGGCAGCCATCATCTCTGATCCCATCCACCATGTCCAGCTGCAGGATCGCTCCATGGCGTAAAGCCCCCAGCTTCCAGCTTCCACTCTTTCCCTGAAATGACTGTATACTCCAGGAATGTAGCTTTCAGCATTATCTTTAAGCCAGGTGGCATGGATTTTTGCCTGGTCTGTGATCTTGAAAGTGACCGGGGCAGGGGACAGAGGAGTGAAAAGTTCTGCTTTCCTGCCACTGAGAAAGGCATCTAGCACATAGTGAATATCATCAAACACTTGTTGATTTTCAAATTTTTCTCTATTTTCTTCCACACTGTTATGATGAGGTTTTATTATTTTCTTAGTGATCTTATTTTTTTTTTTTTAGACAGGGTCTCACTTTGTAGTTCAGGCTGGCTCTGAGCTCACTATGTAGCCCAGGCAAGCCTCGAACTCAGCAATCCTCCTGTCTCTGCCTCCCGAGTGCTGGGATTACAGGCATGAGCCACCACGCCCAGCACAGTGATCTTACTTTTTAAAACCATTTAAAAATACTGGGGAGTGTAAAAACATAGAATATGAAAGTAGAACTCTCCGTCCCCCCCAGTAAAGTTTCCTTTGTACCACTGCTTTGAAGAAACCACAATTAAGGTTATTTTCATATTCCACATTTTTCTCTGAAAATACAAACAGACATACATATATTCATCATAAAGGGATCCCATGCTTTATGTCACTTTCCTTTCCTTAAAAATTCATTTTATTTTTATTACTTGAGACCTTGAACAGCATTTCATTTCAAAACCTATAGCTTTACTATTATTAGTAGCTTCTAATTTTTTTTTTTTTGAGACAGGGTTTCGCTTTGTAGTTCAGGGGTCATTGAGGTTCAGCAGCTCACACATCTCCAGCCTGAAAGATGAGAAAGTCAAAGTTTAAGAGTATTTGTTTGGCAACTCTGTGTAAAAAGCCTCAATCCTATTATGACTTTTAGTGTGCAAGATGCTAGCTCCTAGAATAAATGAACACAAGAAGTCAGCAAAATGCTGGCATTGCTGTTCCAAGACACAAAGCACTGAACCTCACTTCCTCATTTTTTGCCATCTAGGTTTCCACTTGCATACATTTCCTCCTTTTCTTCAGATTAAAACCATAGATCTCGTACAAGCTTGCAAAGTTTTAAAGATAAAAACATTATTTGCAACACATGAAGTTAGGAACATCTTGGTAAATATTTCTTCTGGTTAGTAATAATATACCTACAGCTATAGACAATCTGGTGGAAATCTAATATAGATCTAAAATCAAGAAAATTCAGTTCAGAATACAAGTTAGATTGCCACCACCAAAATTAGGCACCTGAGTGTGTAGGATTCTGCCATTTTGGAGTTTTTTGATTTTCCTTTTTGAGACAGGGTTTTGCAGTGTTCAAGATCAGCCTGGACTCATTATGTAGACCAGTCTTAAGCTCACTATGTAGCCTGTACTTTGGCCTTGAACTTTCAATGATCCTCCTACCTGAACCTCTTGAATACTAGGTGTGTGCCACCATGCCCAGCAATTTTTGCCACTTTGATGAGTTGTTTATCTAAGCATTTATTTGGAGCATGAGCAAATAGCACTACATATGGGACTAAACCTTCATTCCATTATCTCTTTGTCTTACCATGTATTTTCCTGACAGCACAGAGAACTCTGAACATAAATACACATGCTCTCTGGTGTTACAACACTGGAGGTATTTGGTTCCTACGTCATCTTTCCTCTACTTAATCTAGCACAGTTACTTGCATGCTAATATTTGTTAAATGGCTACATAAGCATATAATTCTTTATTATGAAGATAAAACTGAAAGTGTTTTTAAATTTAAAAATTTATAAATACCTTGATGTACCTATCAACGCTGGACATAGTATGTCATTCATAAGAAGTACAGCATCAAAAAAGTTCTTTTTTTCCTCCCTTCAACTTGGTTCCATTCAAAGCATAATTATACATTTTTAACATTTAGAGATTTTTCTTATAAAACATTCAATTACCACTCCAAAATAGAAACATCAGAGAGCCAAGAATCTTACAACTAAATGAAAGTTAACCAAAATGAAAATTTTGACATTATACCAAGTCACTTGCTGTAACTACCTGAGGCAACTTAAAGCTGACTAGTTAAAACTAGGTGTGAATCTTGGCTTAAAATTGTCTATCTCTTTCTTCTCCAACATCAGTAAGGTAAAAATATTAATCTTTCCTTTAGACTTCAGGATGAGGGATCAAGGATGTAATATAAGTAACATGCCTCGCTTAGCACCTGGCACACAAGTATGAAATAAAAGGGAGCTACTATTTTAAAACACACACAAACACAAATGATTGTTGGCTGCTCAACGTGAATTCTACATTTTCCATTTTAACAAATGAGGTGATTTACTGAAAGAATAGAAACACCTGTGCATACAAAATCACACATTCCCAATTCTACCATAATTACTTCACTAATTGAGCATCCAAATTTACTCAGTGTATTTGCATGAGTAATTAGCCATGACTCATCACCAAAGCCAAGCTTATGTCTTATGTACTATGCTATTTTATAAATCAAATTACTGAAAGATGCTTGTCTTCAGGCATTCATTGCCCCCACCAAACAGTGAGTAAAACAAAACAACACATATTATTTGTAACACATGAAAAAATACACCTGGCTCAGTGTGAAATCTTTAAATTCTACAATAATATTAATGGAAGCTAACATAAGACTAAGGCGCAGAGTTTCCAATTGCTTGAAAGGAAAAATCTTCCATACTTCACAAACTTCCCACTGGAATAAAGGATTGTTTCTAAGCCATCCTCTTAAAGGTATCTTTTATGTTGGGAAGTCTCAAAAGTATACTTTCTGTTTAACTGCTTTAGAAAGGCTTTGTTTGTGGAGTCCATTTTCCCTTTACTTACTTGAGCAGAGCCCAGCTTCCTCCTTGCAGCTAATTTTCCTCGTGGCTGAGGTCTTAGGACGCAAACATGCTGGAAGCTCTGAGTTCCAGGCTTCCACTGTGGCTGGATGGAGAGCCTGGACACATTGTATCTGCCAAGTAGAATTACAAGGGCCATCTGAATATTTTCTATTTGAGATTTAAATTGTGTCTTGTACTGGTACAAATTCCTGATATTGAGTGTGATCAAGATATGATGTGTGTATATACAATGTACCAATAAAGATAAAATTTTTAAAAAAAAGAATTACAAGGGTCAGTTGGCCTTGGGCTCAATGAGTGTGGGACAGGTGGTGCCTCTTCTTGTATTTATTCCCAGGTGAGATAAGAACTCTGTGCTTTTGCAGGGATTTCAGTTTGAAAGAGACAGCAGTTCTGGGGAAAGTGTGATAAGGGGATCTTTCTGCTGCTCCACTTCCCAGTGGCTTCTTCCACTTCCAGTGACACCACCTTTTATCTTCTGCACATTGTCTCCAATCCAACCTTCCTTTAGAGGTCCCAGCCCCTGCTGGCCACTCCTTATCCCCTGACAAAATCTGATCTTCGGGACCAAACCTTACTAGTTCTGATCTTTAAATGTGGGACTCCTGTGGGAATTTTAAGACAGTTCAAAGTTTTGGTTTCCTCAGAAAATATCTCTTTTGCACTCCTTAATGTGGTTTTATCATTGTGATGGAGGATATGTAAAGACAAAACACAGTTTCTGGACCTAAAGATGTTCCCAGACTAAAAGAGAGATAAAGGTGCCACTGAGGAGTGGCTGATAGTGCAAGCTCTGTGTATGAATTACCGGGGTCCTACTCAGAGCAAACTGTAGCACCTCTACCTCTCTCTCTCTTCTACAATGGTCTCTCTTGATTTTTTTTTCTGTTTTCTTTTTAATTGAATTCTTTATTGGTACAATTTATATACATCTCAAAATCACATATAACATTGGGGAATTTGTACCAGTATATGCCACAAGTTAATTCTCATTTTTAGCCATATCCCTACCCACTCCCCCCTCCTCCCCCCTTTATACATGCTCTTTTATTTTCTTTCTGTGGTCTCTCTTGATTTAATCAACTATCCTGAGCCTGGCTGAGTCAAGGTGAGGCCAACAGTCTTTTTCTTTTTTTAAAATTTGAATCTTTATAGGTACTTTATATATATATATATATGAAATATATATATAAAATATATATATATATGAAATATATATATAAAATATATATATATATAAATACACACAAATCATGATCACACTCAATATAGAGTATTTGTACCAGTATATGACTAAATGAGTTCTAGAGTATATGATAGATATTGTGAAATAAAAAATATCCAAAGGAAAAGGGTAGGAGTAAATAATGAGGGGAAGGCAACACTCTGAATCACGTTTTTACCCTGAACTGGTTTTCACTGTCTGCCAGAAAATGTTTATGGAATGAGTCTGAAAAATGCACGTGACCATACATTTAATTCCTCTAAGGCTTTGACTAGCCATTCCATCTGGCTTAGTTTGGGGGAATAATAGTTGCCTTTTTCATCTCAGCTTGGCCCCCATATAGAGAAGGTCTTAGTCAAGTTAGAGTTCAGGGCGGAAGGCAGACAAAAATCTCTAAGGCAAAGATTTGCTAAAGCAAATCAGTCTTTCAGCCCTGCTTGAAAGGTACCAAGTTTCAGTCATAGTTCATTTCTCTCATAAGACTGCTAAAAAACAGGAAGAAGCCACCAACACTCATAATTGTTATGAATGTCGCCAAACCATTTCCCTTAAGTGTAAAGTCACAGTTGGAATACGTCCTCCTTCCAAGCCAGAGGTGACAGGTGAGTTTTATCAGCTGTCTTGCAATAGCCTAACATGGGCCACCAACTTTCCAGTCTGCAGTACCTGAGTCTTTCTTTCTCACAGCCTGATGGAATTAAGATAATCTAGGAGCTTTCATGGATAGCAACTTATCGCCAAATTCTATGCTGGTTAAAGTTAGGTTTACATTTGTGCAATGAATATTGAGTTAACATTGGCTTAGCATAAAAATGTCCTGATTTCTCATAAGCTCCTGGAAGTCAGTACTTGAGAACCATTATTACTGTTGAGATGTATAAATTCGTACAAAAAAAAAGGATCTGGATGTTTTGGATCCCCCCCCTTGTTGCTCCTCCATGACCAGCACATTTCCCTCATTTCACCATCCAAGATCGCCGTCTACTATACTCATGTTACAAGAAGCGATGTGTATGTACAAGGGAAGAAGGTGGGTAGCTGTGCTGTTTATTAAGGGCACATCCCAGAAATTGCGCTCCTCATTTCCTCTCAAATCCCGTGGGCCACAGGGCCGATCTTAATCACATGGCCATCCTTAGCTGTGGGAGAGACTGGAGAACAGAATTACTTTTCAGAGTGGTGTATGTCTAACTGTAAATGGGGATCCTGTCACTGTGGCATGAGGGAAAGGGGGAAAAGATACAAGGAGATATATAGCAGTCTCTGATGAAAATAAAAGACTTAATTGAAATTATAAGAAACTACCTCATAAGATTGGGCCAGAGATTTAGTTTAGTGGTTCCGGCGCCTGCCTCGCAAGCGCAAGGTCCTGAGTTCGATCCTGGTGACCACATACAATGCTGGGCGTGGTGACTCATGCCCACCAACAATCAATACCACATACCACAGTGCTGGGCGTGGTGGCTCATGCCTGTCATCCCAGCACTCGGGAGGCAGAGACAGGAGGATTGCTGAGTTCCAGGCTTGCCTGGGCTACGTAGTGAGCTCAGGGCCAGCCTGAACTACAAAGCGAGACCCTGTCTCAAAAAAATTAAAAACATAAATAAATATAAAGAAACTACCTCATAAAATAAGAACAACATACATTTAAACTACATGTAATATAATCATCATCTTCTCTGCAAACAAAGAATGAATCTTTATATTGTATTTTACATTTCTGAATTGTTTGTTCCCTTCCAAAAAATATCGCACTCTTCGTGTGCAGAGGTGATGCCTCTCCCGCCCCTAGTAGGTATCCAATTCATACTTTTCAGTGAAAGAATAAGTATAAATCAGTAGGGTCCTGCTATTTACACTCAATTCTTTCTCATAAGGTATAATTTCTAACAAAGTTTTGGGAGTATTGTCTGGTTCAGGTCCACTGTCATGGTTCTAGGTACTGGGGGTGGTGGTGGCAGCTGCGTCTTTGATATGTCCCATTTGTTGTTATATTGTGTGTCATTCTCTTGTGAGATATCTTCTCTGGGGCCCAGATAGTATGTGGGTAGGGAAGACATCACTACCCCTGCATTGGTCCAAACCAGTGTGAGGACCCAATTCTTCTAACGCTTAACCCAGTGTTCATTCCACAGCCTCAGGTATCATTAGTTCAGGAGAGGAGAGGAGGGATGGATTACTCCTTCCTGCTGTGATCCCAGAGGGCTTTTTGTAGAAGGAACAGAAGGGACCCTTCATGTAGCCTGAGAATGTAGCCTGAAAGAAACTTCTCCAATAAATATTTTTAAATTATTTTGTTTTACTTCCCTATTCATTTTTGTATAAGTGAATTCATTTATCTATTCAGAAACATAATATAGTAGAGTATTTTTTATCTGAGGACTCACAAAGCCCAGATTCCTTGGAACATACATTCTCCTGCAGAATAGACAGTGACAAAATAAGGATATAAATCAGCAAGATAATTTGTAATTGTGCGGTATGCTCTGAAAGCAAATCAGTCCATTACAGAGCATACACACCTCTCAGCTGATTCATCCATAAAATGCAAATAGAGAGGCCTGTAGCTCCAAAATTCCAAGTATGAAAGCTCTGTCTGGACTTGATGGTAATATGACATGATCTGATGCATTTAGAGAAGAATCTTTAAAGATCCAGTTATTATTTTTTTCTTCACAAAAATATCACATCCAGAGTAGAAAGTTCTGTGTACCACTGAAGAAATTTGTGCCCTAGTCCTAAATGGTATTATATAATACAAGGTATGTGTATTGTGTTTCCTTCAGAAATCTGAAAATTTTTGAAATCTAGAACACATCTACCCCCAAAGATAGTAGATAAGGGATTGAAAACCTATAGTACTTCTTCAGGTGGCTATTGTCAAGATTAAATTTGTGACTACATTTGTAAATTTATATCATTTATATATAGGGCACGTGAAGTAATGCTTGGCATATGGTAAATGCAGAACAGAAAATAGGCCAGATGGAACCATGTGGTTAAAGAGAGGAAGGACAGTTCAAGGTCTGGGAGGGACATGGGAGTCAGAACATGCACAATAAAGCAATGGAAGAAAGACTGCATTTCTTTCCAAGCATAGTAGATCAGTGTAATGGAGCCCATCCATGCTCATCAAGAATGCTCTCATGCTGATCCAGGCATGAATTGTTCAGAAGGAGGGAAGCAGAGAGATGAGTCTGGAGGCCATTGCATCAGTCCAGGTGAGAGCAAATAGAGAGGTGGCAGTAGACTAGAGGGAAAGTGGACACGTGCAAGACATACTTGAGAATAAGGGGGAAGCTGGCTTTCTAATAAAGTTTATACTTGACTTTTTGATATGTCGGTGCAGAAAGCCTAAAGATGTTGCAGTCATTGTCTCAGCAGTGTTAAGTCCAGTGGCATGCTGTACTCAAACACAGGCTTACAAGAGGAGTTCTCTTGTTCACCTTCCCATCTGAACAAGTCATTTCTACTTCCTATTATCTCTCCTTGATTCTGCTCCTTAATGGAAAAGACATGTAAATTAGAAATGGAAACGGAGCTTGTATAAATGTGGAGAGGAAGAAGGGTTGGAGGGAAGAGGAAGGAGAAAAAAGAATTGAGAAGTTCTGTGTACTCGTACACATTCCGTGTACACATGTCCAATGTAATCATTATTTGCTGCAAACGTGTACTAATAAAAATAAAATATGGGAAACACAAAGACAAGAAAAGAAAGAAAAATTCTGTGTATCTCTCTCAGCTCTACATTCAGTGACATCACACTGGTAGCTTGAAGTTGGCCACGGCAGAAATATTTATTCTATGGATTTGATATATACTATGAATTAGGACTTAACACATGAAGGAGTTTTGGGGAGACAGTTGTTCATATTTGCCAGCATGCCAGTGCTTAAGACACCACTGTATTTTTCCGTAACCATACTCTCCTAGAGTCTCCTCTTTCCTCACCCCACAAAATATTTAAATTATCTTGGAAACCTCAGCTTTAAGATCCCTGTCTCAATCACTCCATGTTTTTAAAATCAGTTAACTCAGGGACATTCCTACTTTTTCATAGAATCCCATGTAGACTCATGGGAATGGAATGAGAAGAGAGCATGGGGCTCATGATAGTCCTTTATCCATGTCGTCCCCTCTGGGACACAGCTCACCTCCCTTGTCTGCAGTATCAGTCTTAGCAGCATCACCTATACCCTTAGGGTGGTGAGTTGCATGCACCTGTCACGTCTAAGCTAAGATTTTTCCCTAAATCTTAGAGTAATATTGATGCTCTAGGAAGATGTGCTATATTTACCCTTAGCTTCTCGTTGCCATATATTCCCAAATATTTGAGTGCTCCAGTTAGAGGAATGTAGCTTTGAAAGATAACTAGAATTCTGTTTGATGAAGATGGCAGGAGAGAGTATTCCAATCAGAGAGATTTGTAAGCTGGGGACCTTAGATTTAGCATTAGAAGAACTGTGTCAAATAAACTCCCATGAGCAGACAGGGACAAATTATGGAAGATTCCAGATCTTATGATAAAAAGTCTAAACTCATCCTGTAAACAAGAAAATAAGGGGAAAGCCATTTTAGGATGCTGGAGCAAAAGAACTATTAATGTTTTGGAAGCTTGATAGATCATACAGATTGGAAGAATACCAGCCTAAAGACAAAGCTTTTGACTAGACAAAGGGCAGAGAAACTGTGTTAGCTAGATTAGGAAAGTGAGAAGATATTGAGAAGGACAATGAATGAGGCCAACTGGACTCTTCATGTGACAGGGAGGAAAGGCCAGGGTAGTGAAAGAGGAAAAGTAGGTAATTTCACGTACCTAACTTCAGGCATGTAAAGGTGGATGAAGAAGCCTTTGGAGATCCTTCTGAGCTCCCTTGCATTGGAGAGAAACAAAGCTGGGGAAATTTTGTTTATTGACTGCTTGTTAGAGCAATTAAGTAGACCTTTGATCTATTAGATGTCAACCTGACTGGTGAATTCCATCTACTGAGAGGACAAAATTATTAATCATCTAGAACCTATTGTAGAAATATAGGTAAGAACTTTCCATGTGTAAGTACTGGTTAAATGAAAACTAGTGTTCTGAATAAAATACTGATAGAAATCCTGAAATATGACAGTGAGGTCATCATTAAACTACCCTGTAAGGCAGGGCCAGTTGAATGTAATGTGGTCGGTAGCAAAGTTCTTTGGTATTTCTCATATATTGTCTTTAAAGGCCTTTCTTTCCAAGGTTCCTTTGTCTATCATATTAAAACTAGATGTCCAAGAATCACCTTTCCGTATAGGTTCCTATATGTCCCATTTCTTACTCCTGTAAGGACTTCACTTAATCAGTTATGTGGTTACAGGTCACTCAGACATCAGTGTCAGCTACTGCCATCTTCTCTCCTATTTTATGCACTGGAAACCTGATGTATAGGGAAAATATACATCTACAAAAATCTTGGAGATGCTTTCTGATATGATTTACAGAAAACAATCCAAGAGAACCCTTATAGAATGGCAGTGCCAAAATGGCAGGAGTGTATGCATGATAATCAAGTGCTATTTGTTAAGTGGGTGATCTTGGGAAAGCCAGTTAATATTACCAAGCCATGTCATAGCTTGAAATATAGAGACCGTGGATCTAATCTTTTCCTATTAGAATATTATGAGGCTTGAATGTTATAAGAGACCCCAGGGATATGTACCAGGGCAAGCTTAGCAAGTAAACATAAATTACTAAAATCTTAGTGCATTATCCTTCCCAGAAGTACTTGACCCTTCAAATGTCAGACTTCAGTGCTAACTGATAGCTTTTGCATGGTTGCATGCTGTACAACAGTAAGTAGGAAAATGCTGCTTCTGTAGTTTAATCTATTTTGCTAGAAAGCTAAGGTGCTTAAAAACTAAATATATGTGTAAATGAAGGAAAAGCTCAGTGACCAACAAAATCTCAGGCTTGGAAGTGCTCTCTAGACCATGCATAACAGGAACCAAGTTGTTTGCTTTTACAGTGTAGCAAAAGAGGGACAGCAAATGGAAGTTCTGAATTCTGATATTTGGTGTATTTTAGAACAATAATTTGTTCTTTCTTGTGTTCTTTAGGGGTTTCCAACGTGGACACTAAAGAGACAGTTTCTTACCCTTTTAAGCATGATGCTAATTTCCAGACTCCTTGGGAATAGATGGTTCCCTAAAACCTTGCCCTGTGATATCAGTATGGACCCTTCAAAGAACCATGTGATTGTGGACTGCACTGATAAGCACTTGACAGAAATTCCTGAAGGTATTCCCACCAATGCCACTAACCTCACCCTGACTATTAACCGCATACCAAGCATTTCTCCAGACTCCTTCCACAGCCTGGACCATCTGGTAGAGGTTGATTTCAGGTGCAACTGTATACCCATTCGAATGGCGGCCAAAAATAACGTGTGTGCCAGGAGGCTGCAGATTAAACCACGAAGCTTTAGTAAACTCACTTATTTAAAATCTCTTTACCTTGATGCGAACCAGCTTCTAGAGATACCCCAGGACCTTCCACCCAGCTTGCAGCTTCTGAGCCTTGAGGCCAACAATATCTTTTCCATCACAAAGGAGAATCTAACAGAGCTGGTCAACATAGAAAAACTATATCTGGGCCAAAACTGTTATTATCGCAATCCTTGTAATGTTTCCTACAGAATTGAAAAAAATGCCTTCCTAAACCTGAGAAATTTAAAAGTTCTCTCACTGAAAGATAACAATATCACAGCTGTCCCCACTCTTTTGCCACCTAGTTTAACGGAACTCTACCTTTACAACAACATAATCACAAGTATCCAAAAAGATGACTTTAATAACCTCCACCAATTACAAATTCTTGACCTAAGTGGAAATTGCCCTCGTTGTTATAATGTCCCATTTCCTTGCACGCCTTGTGAGAATAACTCTCCTCTGAACATCAATGAAGAGGCTTTTGATGCACTGGCAGAATTACAAGTGTTACGTCTCCACAGTAACTCTCTTCAGCATGTGCCCTCCAGGTGGTTTCAAAATATGAAGAAACTTCAAGAGCTAGACCTTTCCCAAAACTACTTGGCCAAAGAAATTGGGGATGCCAAATTTTTGCATCTTCTCCCCAACCTCATCCAATTGGATCTGTCTTTCAATTATGAACTTCAAGTCTATCATGCATATATAAATCTATCCCACTCATTTTCTTCATTGCGAAACCTGAAAATTTTGAGGATTAAAGGCTATGTCTTTAAAGAGCTGAGAAGCTTGAATCTTTCTCCTTTACATGATCTTCACAATCTTGAAGTTCTTGATCTAGGCACTAACTTTATAAAAATTGCTAACCTCAGCATATTTAAACAATTTCAAAGACTGAAATTAATAGATCTTTCTATGAATAAAATATCACCTTCAGGAGATTCAAGTGAAACTGGTTTCTGCTCAAACACCAGAATGTCTGTAGAAAGTAATGGACCCCAAGTCCTTGAGACGTTACATTATTTCAGATATGACGAATATGCAAGGAGTTGCAGGTTCAAAAACAATGAGAATCCTTTCTTGGCTTTTAATGATGATTGCAACATGTATGGGCAGACCTTGGACTTGAGTAGAAATAACATATTTTTTGTCAAGCCCTCCGACTTTCAGCATCTTTCTTTCCTCAAGTGCCTCAACTTGTCAGGAAATACCATTGGCCAGACTCTCAATGGCAGTGAATTCCAGCATTTAGAACAGCTGAAATACTTAGACTTCTCTAATAACCGGCTTGATTTGCTCCATTCAACAGCATTTGAGGAGCTTCACAACCTAGAAGTTTTGGATTTAAGTAGTAACAGTCATTATTTTCAATCAGAAGGAATCACTCACATGCTCAACTTTACCAAGAACCTAAAGTTTCTGAAGAAACTGATGATGAATGACAATGACATCTCTACTTCTACCAGTACAACCATGGAGAGTGCATCTCTTAAAATTCTGGAATTCAGAGGAAATCACTTAGATATTTTATGGCGAGATGGTGATAATAGATATTTAAAATTCTTTAAGAATCTGCAAAACTTAGAAAAATTAGACATCTCTAGAAATTATCTGAGTTTCTTACCTCCTGGTGTTTTTGAAAGTATGCCTCCAAAACTGAAGAACCTTTCTTTGTCCAAAAATGGGCTCCGATCTTTCAACTGGGGAAAACTCCAGTTTCTGAAGAATCTTGAAAACTTGGACCTCAGTCATAACCAACTGACAACTGTCCCCGAGAGATTAGCCAACTGTTCCAGAAGCCTCAAGACACTGATTCTTATGAAGAATCAAATCAGGAGTCTGACAAAGTATTTTTTAAAAGATGCTTTTCATTTGCGATACCTCGACCTCAGCTCAAATAAAATCCAGATTATTGAAAAAACTAGCTTCCCACAAAATGTCCTCAACAATCTGGAGATGTTGCTTCTACATCATAATCGGTTTCTGTGCAACTGCGATGCTGTGTGGTTCGTCTGGTGGGTTAACCACACAGACGTGACTATTCCTTACCTAGCCACAGAAGTGACTTGTGCGGGGCCAGGAGCACACAAAGGCCAGAGTGTTGTCTCTCTGGATCTGTATACCTGTGAGTTAGATCTGACCAACCTGATTCTGTTCTCAGTTTCCATGTCTGTAGCTCTCTTTCTGATAGTGGTTATGACAGCGAGTCACCTGTATTTCTGGGATATGTGGTATATTTACCATTTCAGTAAGGCCAAGATTAGGGGGTATCAGCGTCTGCGGTCAGAAAGATGTTGCTATGATGCTTTTATTGTGTATGACAGTAAAGATCCAGCTGTGACAGAGTGGGTTTTTGATGAGTTGGTGGCCAGGTTGGAAGACCCAAAAGAGAAACATTTTAATTTATGTTTGGAAGAAAGGGACTGGTTACCAGGGCAGCCAGTTCTGGAAAACCTTTCGCAGAGCATACAGCTTAGCAAAAAGACAGTATTTGTGATGACAGAAAAGTATGCAAAGACTGAGAATTTTAAAATAGCATTTTACTTATCCCATCAGAGGCTCATGGATGAAAAAGTAGATGTCATTATCTTGATATTCCTTGAAAAGCCCCTTAAGAAGTCCAAGTTTCTTCAGCTCCGGAAAAGACTCTGTGGCAGTTCTGTTCTGGAGTGGCCAACAAATCCACAGGCTCACCCATACTTCTGGCAGTGTCTTAAAAATGCTCTGGCCATGGACAATCATGTGGTTTATAGTAAGATGTTCAAGGAAACAGTCTAGTTCTTCTTGCTAAAATGTAACAACCTAGCTTACTCAGGAAATGCTTGGCTGCCTGAATTTTCTCAGGAATGTTTCTCTGTGTGTTCTTGAAATTCTTCAAGAGCTGGGGTTGCCCATATCACACTGGGGTCACCAACAAATGGCGAAGAAGTTGGAAAGATGGCATTTATATAATGCATCAAATTTCCATTCCTATTATTTGTGTCTCCCTTTGCCTGTGAGTCTCTCCGCTTAGCTCTTGTGTAAAATACTGTGAGAAACATGGTGGCCAAGAGATGGCTCAAGACTCTGGTTTACCTGCAACTGTGATTGTTGAATGCACACAGTCATGACATGGAGAAGAACCACACTTCACCCTTCAGAAGTGCTGACACACTCCAGAGTATAGTGAAATATGCCCAAACTCTGTCTACATGACACAAAATAGTACCAGAGTTGGTTTAAGGTGATTAAAAACCCAACTAACTCCTCAATAGATTGCTTCAGCATCATCTAGTGCCTTCTTCTGTGCAGACCAAATGTTGGCTCCTTTTTTTTTGTGCCTGTTGATGGGTTCAATAGGGTAATAGGGAAATGACTTTACTATTGATGGACACAGTAGACCTACAAATGGGAAAAATTAAATTATCTACCTTTATGTAAAATGATGCTCGTTACTTTGATGACTGTTTACTTGCTGAAATATTTTTATCTACACTGCAAAACACTCTACCCAAAGTAACATAGCTACATTCAGTGATCTTTGAAATTATTTTGTTAGCTAACTTAATATATTTGTAAATATATGCAACTTTGATACATCAGCATTATGTAGTTTTTTTAATTGAATTCTTTATTGGTACAATTTATATACATCTCAAAATCACATATAACATTGGGAAATTTGTACCAGTATATGCCACAAGTTAAATCTCATTTTTACCCATATCCCTAAGCATTATGTAGTTTTGATGATAAACCCAAAAGGAGGATGGAAAGAGCATGTATTTATTTAGAGTTCTCAGGAAGACAATTGAGTGGGTGACACTTACATAAGCTCCTTTCATTTTTGAGGAGTGGGGAGAAGCAGAGGTTCATAGGTCTTCACATTGAGACAGCATCAGTTTTGAACTTCAACTTTCACATTCAAGAACAACATAAAGGTCCAAGATATTATTAAGACAAATTGGGTATAAACTCACAAGTTCAAATTCTGTAATCTGAAAAACTTGTTTTATTTTATGAAAAATTATCTACAAAGTTGTCTGTGCTATTTTGAAAATAGTGTGTATAAGTTTAAATCCTATAGAATTACCTTGGAGAAATTGTATTCCTTCATGTAGAAATTTTAAGCATGACTGTGAATACATGGCATATGAATTATTTTCAAAGGACATTTATCCAATTCATATAGGTATAAATTCCCAAATTAAGCTCTGTAATGATAGAAAGGTTATTATGTTGCTCAAGTCATCTATTCTGTAACTTTTGGAAGCTTTATTGTGCTTAATAGACTTCTTCCTTCCTCAGTGAAAACAGAAAATTGACTGCTGACCATTATCAGTTTTCTTCTATTAAAACACATACATGGATAAAGTTTCAAAGATTTGGGTAATAAATCATACATCACTTACAAACAACTTAAATGTCTTCTGAAGTGGATTAAGAGGAAGGGAAACTGGAAAAACCACAGGACATTTTGACATGAGGTTAAGTACAGTGGTTTGATGTACGAAAGCAGGCAGAGCACATCAACAGATGATCTTTGTCTGGTTCCAGTCACTCACTTAGCTAGCTGAAACCTCTCAGCAGAGTTTTGTAGGAATGGTACAGTTCCTAGGTGACTCAGACTCAAAGCCACTACCCAAATCCACCGGTAGAACAAGCCCCTGGTCCTGCATAAAGCTTTGAAATGAGGCTTCTCTGCTGACCCTCCTCTGCTCAGCTCCTCCACGGAAGATACCCACTGATTCTCCATCAATCTGCTACACCAGACAGATTTAGCTCCTGACCCACTTCAACCCTCAGCCTAGAGGGATGTATCCCTCTTCCTACACAGATCCTACTCCTCAGCCATATTTGGGAGTTTTTAGGGTGAAGCCAAGAGACACCTTGAGCAAGGCCCATGTTACACTTGAGAAAAAAAGCAAAGTGGTGCCTGCAGTTTGGAGAGGAAAGAGGAGTATTAAATGGTACAGCTACTTGAGCAAACTGGTTGACAGTAGCTTAAGTTAAATTTATATCAACCTTATGGACCACCACTTTAAAGAAGGCTGTAAAAAGAAAGCAGATGTTTAGAGCAGCTTTCCTCATTGAAGCCAAAAGCTGGAAACAGTCTAGATGTCACTGAATCCTTGAACAGATAAACAAACCCACACATGCATGTGATGGACTACGACTCAACAATAAAATATAAAGACACTGGCACACAATGAAATATGGATGAACTGCAAAATATTCTGGGTGAAAGAAGCCAGATACAAACAAAAACAACACATAGTGTAATGTTTCCATTTCTGTGACATTCTAGAGGCAAAACTAACCTATGGTCATAATAATTTTATTGGTTGTTTCAGCTGTCAAAGGCACACTGGCTAGGAAAGGAGGCCAAGAAACTTTATGGGGTCATGAAAATCTTCTATATCTTGATACAGAAGTAGATTTCATAAGTATGTGCATTTTAAAAAAATAGCTGGGCATGGTGGCTTACGCCTGTCATCCCAGCACTCGGGAGGCAGAGACAGGAGGATTGCTGAGTTTGAGGCTTGCCTGGGCTACATAGTGAGCTCAGAGCTAGCCTGAACTACAAAGCAAGACCCTGTCTCAGAAAAAAAAAATAGACAAGTGTGATTATAGCCCTGTTCCTGAGTTGGGTTCTCTAGGCCCCAGCATCCTGTCTACTTCCAGTGCTATCTGAACATCTTTCTGCACAGATGCTCTCTTAAATGTAGTCCGGGTACAGAGAGTACATGAGAGGATGCAAGGATCTGAGAACTTAGACATCTTGTACCATCTCTAAAGATGCTCTGATGTGGGTAGCAAAGAAAGAACACACACTGTTCTTTCTGATGGAGTCTTGTTCTTCCCATAATACATATTTATCTTTACTTCCTCCTTCTCATCTGAGCTCTGTGAATAAGAGAACCAGAGTGTACATCCTGCTAGTTATTTATGACCCACTTTTTAAATGAGGGTGAAGCTGAGGTTAGAGCTTTTCCTCTGTTTCTTCTGCAAGTGCTCAGTGCACTAGGAACAATGGAGATGAAGAAGAGTGGTTAGACTATGGGAATACTTCCCTCCTTGAAGGTTTTGGGTGCCAGAGCATAGGAACAGTTATTTACAAGACACACTGCCAGCTACAAATAATGGAAAGTGGAACCCTTGGCCCTGAAGAAACCTGGTACTTATTTGTAAGCACAACTGAGGCACAAATATCAAGGACTGTGCAAGGAAACAAACAAAGGACATGAGAGGACTTGAAAAGGGGATATACTTTGAGAAAACCAGGCAAAAAATTAAGACATTTCATCAAGTTCATATAATAAAAAGGACATGAAACCAACCCACTAACCAACAACACAGATGAGGGGAAATGTTCAAAGGAAGAAAAGTCCCCAACTCACAGTGGGGTTGTAGGGCAGCCTGGGTAACACTGGGGCCATCCATTCCAGTGGGAATGGAAGGCAACAGGGCATGTAGGTTTTCTCTGCCACTTTCTTCTTTTGCTTCCCCTCTCTTTCCATTCTTCTTGACTCTCCACGCTCATGGAAAGCCTTATGTCATGCACAAAAATGAAAAGAAGGAAGCAGACCTGGAGGTGGATTCCTCTCTTGAGAAAGGTGGTTACGCGTGTACTTTGATGTAAAGCCTATCTCCATCTCACACACAAAATGTAAATCCCCACGTGCTCCAGGGAGCGTGACCTTCTATAATTGTCTCTGTAAAAACTTCCCTGGGTGACACTGGCTGGACTCTGCCACATTCAAATTTGTATGTCTACTTCTTTGAGCTTTCAAGAGTGGGAATCAAGTACCTGGGTACAACTTGCTAATCTGCCTTAAAGATTTCCCCTGATTTCAGGTTGAAATTCATTTCTAACACGTTTGTTGTGGCATTTTAGTGATTTCATTTCTCATAGGTTTATCCCTGCCCCCTTCTTGATGATGTATTTTAATTCAGTGTTTTGGAAAAGCACAGACTTAAAGTGACTAAGAAAGTTTGAGTCTGCATCATACCATGAGACCCTCCAGAAGCAGTTTGGAAGGATTTGGAAGGAAAGAGGAAGTCCTGGTGGCCGTGGAAGTTTTCAGATATCTCCATAGCTCACTCGTGGGTGGGGGGGTGAGGACAGAAATATTTATTTGGCTGGAGACAACACCAAAGGTGACAGAGATGGCCAACTAGGATGTCATCATGCACTTACGTACACACACAGGACTGCTTACCTTATCACTGGCTAGGGAGAAGCAGAGGAGTGTAGATTCCAGGAACTTTTATAACAGCAAATTGCATATGTTGATATTTTGAGCAAAAGTTTATAGTCACATTCATGTGAATCTATACCTGCAGTTTATTGTCAGGTGGGACCACAGCGCTAAAAAGATTGGTTGAACTGTTCGGAGAGTTAGTTCTTCACTGCTGTCAAGGAGACGGTGAATGACATTCAAAGATAAATGGAGCTCCCACATGCAGGATTTAGTTACCTGGTGACATGCGGTCGCCCTGAGTCATCCTACCTCAAATCCCTGCCTAATGTATAACCTGCTTGGGATTATTTTGAACACGTTATTCCTGTCCATTAACACAATACAATGGATTAATTTGGGTGATGATCGGCTCTTCAGAGAAGACAACAGGAACTGTGTTCTGAATAGAGAGGGTGCATTTTAAAATAATTCCAACCTTGGTTCCTGGTTATGCGGGTGAGTCCGTAAAGGGATTGAGAACCAAGGAGAAAGTGAGGAGGATTTTAGGAAGAAGGTTGCGAGATAAAGTCACTGGTACCCCAACAATATTGCTGAGCGGGGGCTGAAAGAAAAAGAGGGCAAAAGTCATATTTATTAAGCAGCAAATGCAAATGAAACGCTTCACTGATTCCATTCACTCTTCACATCACATCTACAAGGCTGGTATTAGTAGCTTCATCTTAAGGATAATGGGTTAAACGCAGAGATGAAGGTGGAATTACAGAGGTTAAATCAACTGTACCAAGGTTACAGAGGAAGGAGTTGGCCCCACCCCAAAACTGTTACATCCCTATTCAAATGTCCAATTGGTTCTCTAATTTTATGGAAGGCTAGAGTCAACTAAGAAGTTTGGAAACCATGTGGCTTCCAAGCTCCATACCAGAGGTTCTGATCTCTGGGAGCCAGAAATAGGCGTTTTTGAAACTAGCCTAGGAACTCCCGCAAGAACTCACCTGCAGAGCAGTTTGGGAAGCACTACATCTTCCCTTGGGATGTCTGGGATTTTTAACACAGGGACTACTCCAGCAACAAAATCTTGAGTTCCCAAGGTAGGATCAATTTCTCCTTCTTCTGTATATAAGCCTTTATGCTCTCAGCCCATTGCCAGTGGGTGGGACTGCACTTCAACTCCTGTGCTCCCCAATCAGCACTCTTATCTGGATGCCAGGGGGTGTCATTTACGCATATATAGGACTGCCAGTTCTGTTCAGAGTTAAAACGTGAAGGCAATTTGGGTGAGAACACTGGGAAAGATTTAGTTATAGACAGGGCAGATGGCTAACTGTTTCTCACTTCCAAAAGTCCTGGTAAGTCGAGCTGCCACTTACATTTATGGAGTGAAAAGAAATCTTTACTATGATTTCATAATTTTCCAGTATAGTATCTTATTGAATAGGTAGACATCAACTATGGTTCTCTGTATGTTACAGAGTGCCATCTAGTGGACTGTGAGGTCCCTCATGCATGCAGTTGATTTGAGATCCTAAACTAGGTTTTCAAATTGAGATGTGGGAAGAAACTACAAATAGGAACACTTATAATCACCTTTTTAAAAGTATGTTTCTAGCTATTTTTATCAGACCCAGTGTATACCCATAGGTATGCGTGTGTGTTGTTGTTTTTTTTAACTGATGATAGGGCACTATAAGGATAAGTTGAAGACTACAGATAATCAAACCTGTTTCTATCACTTATTTCCATTCCTTTTGCTTGATATCTCAAGATGGGGCTGGTCATGTGTGTCCTTTGTGTGTGAGGCTATAGATGAGTAACCTTGAGTTAGCAAGGTGAGTGGCCCTCTTTCCCACAAAATACTTTCTCTTTCTTCATGGGGCACGTATAAAATTTATGATCATGTTTCATAGAGTATATTCATATATTATACCTTGTGAATTTAAAGGGCAACATTCAATTTAGCTTTTCCACTCATTGCTTATTCTTAAACAATGCTCGGTCTGCTTTTGGTTTTTCTGGACTCAAGTCCAACAAACTTTCCAGAAATGTCCCAGGTACTCAGAGCTCATCTCTGTAAGCTTTTTTTTTTACAATAATTTTATTTTATTTTCCATAATCTCCTCTCTACCATAAGAACACTAACAACATCCTGCTTAAAAATTCTCTGAGGAAAAGTCCCTTTTTGTTGATCCAAGTTCACAGTTTCTGCAGTTCTGCTTTTCACTGTGATCTCACAAGAAGAAACGCCAAAGATATGAAATAGTATGCCAAGTGGCGATTGGCACAAAACTGTGGTGATTCCTTCCATATAAGAATTAGAACCGAGTTCTCACTTTTCTCCCACTGCCTTTCTGATGTACCCTCTGGCTGGGAATCGTTGGCCCTCACCACTGCATATGTACCCTACTTTTGGATGCGGCTTGTTTCTTAAAATTTCATTTATAGCACCATGCTCAGGAGACCAGATCAAAGTCCTTTATATTATACGTATAAAATATAAAGTCATTTCTTCCGAGAATGTGGTATGCAGGATTTCCTTCGTTCCTCAGGAGAGGCATTGCCCTAAGTATTACATCAAGTCCAGCCTACACTCTGCTTATGGAGAAGAGACTTGCGTGAAGAGAAGTGAGACCAACTGTCCACGATCCCACAGGTCACTCCATTGCTCAGAAGCATAGCAGTAGGAATGGGGAAGAGGGATAAGTCCCCATCCTTCTTCAAGTGTTGATGTTGAAATATAGGGAGAAGAGAAAATTCCCTCTAAAGTACCACTCTGAATGAACAAAAAATAACAGTATATTCTCAATGAATTGTCACTCTATACATATAAGTTAAGTCTGTAAAACGTGATGTCACACTTGGATTGGTGAGAGGAAGAAGGCTTTCTCTTTCAGCCAGACATCAGTGGTTACAAATTTCTCTTCATTATTTATCTACCTTATTATAGGCAATAGAATCCCCACCTTCAGGGAGCTAAAGGTATAATTTCTAAGACTCACTATTATTAATTGAGTTCTATAATATTCTGTGGGCATTTGTGAGATAGTATAAAATATAACTATGTGATTTGTGTTCTGCATTATATAGATGCAGTATTTAGAGGCTATCCACTCTATTCATTTATATAGTTGATAAATATTTATTGTGTTCCTACCATGGGCCAGGCATGGTGCTAGGGGGTAAGCACACACTGGTGAGAGAAAAAAATTCTCTATTCTCCCAAAGTTTATTTAGCAACTCATTAATTAGATAATCACATTTAAGGAGGCTGACTGCTATGAAGGAAAGAAAAAGAAGAGATTTCTGTAAGATTATATAATTCTCATGTAATGACTCAAAGAATGGAGTCAGAGTGGGAGCAAAGTGGCAAGCTGCCCTAATGACAGCCATACAAGTTGAGATGGAGGGGCATTCTCGGGACTGGGACACCGTGTATTGTAGTCATACTGAACTGGAGGGCCCTCAAATAGTCACACTGGAGATGCTGAGTCAGGAGTTGGTCATGATCTACGGAGTTCAAGAAAGACAGCAGAGCTAGAGAGATGCAGCTGGAGTCTCCTGTGACAGTGGTAGTGATGGACTCCTTGCATGGGGCCTTGCTGCTCCCACTCTGGTTCTTGAAACAACTGTATCAGCTTCTGCTGGGGATGGTAAGAAATGCAAATTCTCAGACCCCGCTTGGTACCTGCAAAATAAAATGTGAATTTTAAAAAGAGTCTCAGATGACTCCTGGGCATGTTATAATTTGAGAAGTTCCCTAGTACACAACTCCTTAACTTCATCACTACTGAGAGTCAGAGGCATAAAATTCTTGCTGGTGAGACTAGAGCTATCCTGTGCATTGTGGGAGATAGAGCAGAATCCTTGGCCTCTACCAGGAGTGCTTCCTTCCACAAGCTGTGACAATCCAAAATGTTTCCAGATAATCCCAAATGTCCCTGGGAGGATAAAATATAGCTCCTCCCCTGAATGTACAACCACTGACCCAGGGACAGGGTATAGAGTAAAAGGGAAAACATGATGATAACTCCGCTTTGAATAATTCTAATATTCCACAGATAGTAGGTAAAGATGATCTGAAAAGGAAAGTTAAAAGAAAACAGAAAGATGGAAAAAACAGGAAAACAGAAGGTAAGAAAGTATGGAAAGCTCAGTGTGGTGGCTCACACTTGTAATCCCAGCATTTGAGAGTCAGAGCCAGGAGGATTGCTACACAGTGAGCTCAGAGCCAGCCTGAACTACAAAGTGAGACCCTGTCTCAAAGGCAACCAACAACATGGGAAAAAATCTTTACTAGCTGTTTGTCAGACAAAGGGCTATTATCTACAATGTATAAAAAACTTAAACAGATCAGCCTCCCCAAGTTTAAAGACCCAATTCAAAAATGGGCATCTGAAATGAACAGACACTTCTCAGAGGCAGAAGTCAAAGCAGCCAAGAAGCATATGAAGAAATGTTCAACATCACTGGTCATTCGAGAGATGCAAATGAAAACAACACTGAGATTTCATCTCACTCCACAAAGAATGGCTGCTATTACAAAATCAACCAACAATAAATGCTGCCGAGGCTGTGGGAAGAAAGGAACCCTTCTCCACTGTTGGTGGGATTGTAGACTTGTGCAACCATTGTGGAGATTCCTCAGAAAACTAGGACTAGAGGTCCTATTTGACCTTGCTATTCCCCCTGCTAGGAATATACCCAAAGGAATTTAAAATATCACATTGGAAAGACAGATGTACACCCTTGTTCATAGCAGCTCAGTTCGTGATAGCTCAATCTTGGAAACAACCCAAATGCCCATCAACTGGAGAGTGGATAAAGAAGATGTGGGTTTTTTTAATAAAATGGAGTATTATTTTGCCATAAAGAATGACAAGATTCATTCATTTATGTGCAAATGGATACACCTGGAGGACACACTGATAAGTGAATAAATGGATCACAGATAAGCAAATACCGGATCTTTTCTTTGATATGAGCACCTGTAGATGTAAATGAGCTCTAGAAAGTATGACAGTTTTTGTAGAATGGGAAATTTCCAAAGGAAATTTGGTGTGGGAACGTAATGAGGGGAAGGAATAAATAAGATTCTGAAAGAAAATAAAAGAGCATGTATATAGGGGGTGGGGAGGTGTGGGTGGGTAAGGATGTGGGTAAAAATGAGAATTAACTTGTGTCATATACAGGTACAAATTCCCCAATGTTATGTGGGATTGTGAGAGGTACATAAAATGTACCAATAAGGAATTCAATTTAAAAAATGAAAGAAAGAAAGGAAGGAAGGAAGGAAGGAAGGAAGGAAGGAAGGAAGGAAGGAAGAAGGAAG
>PVIC010027020.1:0-24142 GCA_004025085.1 Thryonomys swinderianus
AGTCTGATAGCATGAGGACGTTTCTAAGGCAGAAAGAACTCTCTAAGAGTCTGAGTTGAACCAGCTGTAAAGTTTTGGAGGACACTGCCTAGCAATCACACAGAATGCACATGGTTTGCTCTTAGCCTGTTGCATTTCCCATGTACTAATATTTCCAGGGGAAGTTCTAGAAAAGAACTCAACATAATGTGAATGAGGTTGACTCAGAGGTGGAGTCACCTCATCTCCGTTCTGTTTGGAGGTGAAAAGGCCCCATTAAGATGGAAGCTTCACGGTTAAAGAACACCACAGACTTGCCTCTCTGGTTTTGGGGACCCACCAATGTGAGATGCCTGAAGCTCTCCTGAGCTTCTTCATCTTTTTGCCTTGTTCTGAAAATCTCACAAACAGTAACTCAAAACAGAGAGCTTGATAAAAAGCAGCAAAAATCACATGATTCCTGTTTATCATCTAACTTCAGATTACAAGGGTTGATCAAAAATATGGCAAATAGCCAGGCATGGTGGCTCACGCCTGTAATCCCAGCACTCAGGAGGCAGAGACAGGAGGATTGCTGAGTTCAAGGTTTGCCTGGGCTACAGAGTGAGCTTAGGGCCAGCCTGAACTACAAAGCAAGACCCTGTCTCAAACCAAAAAAAAATTTTAAAATATGGCAAATATTTACATTTTTTTTTAAAGCAGTGTATTATAGGAAGAAACATTGGCATTAACTACCCTCACTCTACTTTAAACACACTTAAGCCATCATTCTCACCACATTCTGAACTGGAAGTCTTCATTCCTTGACCATCTTCACAAGGTGTAATAAAAAATACAGTGCCATCCAAGAGAAAGGCAGCTTATAACATCATGAGAGGGTGTCCTCAGCCACTTGATTCTCCAGATCGGCCACTGTGTGACTTCTGGCTCTTCCTCAGAGAAAAAAACGACCATAAGAGCTCAACATTTTGAATCCATCCAAGACGTTCAAGCAGCCAGAATTGTACAGCTAAGACACTCAGCAGAGGCCTTCCAGAATTGCTTCAGAAAGGGCAGAAGAGGACAGGACCAGAGTGCTGGAAGAGATGGGAGAAATTTGAGCTCTTCTGTGGGAAATTAATGACAATATGTGTTTTACTCTGATGATGTAAAAAATGTAAACACTATTTCTTGATCACACCTTGTACTCTTTGGAGCTCTGCACTGCCTGGGTATCAGTAGTCACCTCAATTTTCCTCTTATTTCATAGTTTCTTTTCTCTCTGCTCTCTTCCTCCCTTGTCTGTGCCACCATCTCTCCACCCAGCACCTAAACACCCAGTACCTAGAAGTTTTGCCCTTTGCTTTGGGATCAACCAGTGTAAATAAAACTGGAGTGGCAGGAGGTATGTGGGAGAGGGCTGAGGTCATGGAAACTGCCCTTGGAGGGCTCCTCTGGACAGCCTGTTTCATGCCCAAATCCCTTTGCTGTTATCCTGGCCACAGGCAAAATACCCTTTTTTCACTGTGGTTCAGCTCCCTGGAATGCAGGGTTCTTCCAGAGGCCAGCTGAGTGCAGAGGTGGTGACTGTTGCCTAGTCAAGGCCTAGAGAGTGTCCAGGACAGGAAGGAGGAAGAGAGAGAGTTCAGAGGAAGAAATGGGTTTCTAAGAAAATAGCATTAGGTGTGCTTTACTCTCTGACAATGGCGACTCGCTTCCATCCATAGATATTGATATCCTTGAAAAAATGTAACTTCCTAGCTTAGAACTGTTCCTCAAAAATATTAAGACTTTAAAGATCTGGACTCCATTAGAGGAAAAATGACTAGTAATTTGTGGGATGGGTGTCTGAAGGAATCCAGGGCTAGCAAAGTCTGTCCCTGAATGCCTGAATGAAGATGAGAAAATCAAAATAGAGAAGGAAGTCAGGCGCACTGACTGCCTTTCATGTGCTAAGAATCGTATGTACTTGTCCCATTTAATCATGCAGTGAGACCCTCTGAGCTGGGACTATTGTCCTCGGGTTGAAGGTGTCAAAGCCAAGGTTTCAGGAGTTTAGGATGAAGAGTGCAAGGTCAGCGAAGGTCAGAGTCCAGGTTCAAACTAAATCTATCTGACCATCCAGTGGGTTGTGAAAAGAGCCCAGTACCTTCCTGCTTCTGGGGAAGGGCGTGAATTCAGTTCTGACATGAACAACACAGTGAAATCCCAGACAGCACTACTAGCTGAATGAATAGAAATGACCCTGGAAAATACAGACAGCTTGGTGTAGACAACATGAGAAAATTTGTATGTGCGAGCAATTGTTAAAACTTCCTTCCTGCTTTCCTTCTTTCTCTTCTTCCTCCTTCCCTCCATCTTTCCCCTCCTTTTGTCCTTTGTATATTTCACTAGACTTACAGATGAGATGTGTATAATAACAGTTCCCCCTGGAGGATTTCAGTCCACCTCGGCAGAGGCCATGTCCGCAGATTTCTGCCATGTTCTATGGCAAGTCTGGTCACAGAAGGTGATCCTCAGTTTCAGACATACAGATGAGGAACCAAGTAATTCTGTTTAGGGAGGTTTGGAGAAGATGAACGGAAAAGGTGTTACACAGTGGTAAACATTTACTGAGGGCTAGGGAAAGGCCTTCTAGGGGAGAAGGAAGCTCCTTTGATATTGGCGGCAGACATAGAACCAGGGAAGCTGCATTTCAAGCACAGGGTGAAGGCTGAGGGTAGAAGGGGAGCTCTGGCATTCAATCTTCTCTCTAGAATGGGTCCCCTTCCCCTTCTTTTTTTTTTTTTTTTTTTTTTTTTAAGACAGGGTCTCGCTTTGTAGTTCAGGCTGCCCCTGAGCTCACTATGTAGCCCAGGCAAGCCTTGAACTCAGCAATCCTCCTGCCTCTGCCTCCCGAGTGCTGGGATTACAGGTGTGAGCCACCACGCCTGGCTCCCTTCCCCTTCTTTTTAAAGAATTTGAGTTTAATGTGAATCCTGGAGTCTGGGAAGTATTTTAAATAGTCACATGCAGCCACATATTTTATGTTCATAGTGCTGTAAACACTCAGTGATCTTCTCTCGACTTGTACCCATTTCAGACAGGAGAGAAGGACAAGTCCCCACCTCACAGATTCCTCTAGGAAAATCCCAAAGAAATTTCACACTAATCTGTTTCTCTTTGCAGTGGAATTCAGGATATTCCTTAAAGAGTGCCATCAATTCTCTTAGCATTATCCTTCAAGAAATACCCACGCTATTGGGAAATACTTTGTCTTGTGGAAATGAAAAAAGACCAACCAAATGAAAAAGGCCAGTGGTTCTGCTTTGCCAAGGGGCTTGGCCAACTTTGCTGGTGTTTTGGCGAGGACTCAGGGCAGGGAAAGAGGCGGGGAGGCTCCAAGTCTCCGCAGAATGGAGGCTGTTGCTCAAAAACTAGCGACAAGCAGAGGCGAAAAAGCAGAGATGAGGCCTCCTGGGAGGCCTGGGAGGCTCACCGGCACGTGGGGCAGAGGGCTGCCGCAGGGACAGGACGCAGAGCGGGCGGGCCGCGCAGCGCCAGGCTGTGCTGGGTGTTTCCGAGGGCACCAGGCTGCAGGAGCTAGTGCGCTCGAGGCGGCTGCTCCTGGAGGCCACATCCCCTGGAGGGAGGGACACCGTCCTGAGCGCTCATGAAATGTCTAACGTGGACAGCTGGCTCCTCCGTTCCTTTTGATACCTTGAACTTGTTCTCGATAAAATGCTGCGGCCTCTGAGAAGCAAGCTGGGAGCCGGATGCCCCATGACTGCTCCCGGAAGTAAAGCCTACGAGGACAGACACTTGATTCTGCGGAGATGTTAAGCACATGCGCGGCTGTGGCTTCTGGGGTTACAGCTGTATCTACTTCAACAGCAGAGTGACTTCTCCTCTCTCCTCCCCTCCTAACTCAGAAAAGCTGGATTCCCAAAAGGATTTTACTGTATTTATGTTTTAACCTTACCTGATATCAGGTATATTACTCAGGTGGCTGGGTAGAATAGTCAAAATATTTTTCCAACAGCTATAAATGGTTTTACAATACACTCACTGTTTGTGAGGACGGTTGATACACTGGGGAATTTTCATGGCTGTGACGAGCAGACAACGGAGCCACTGGAATTTCTTACGGAGCTTTGCTAAAATGTGTCAATCCTGGTCACAAAGCCAAGTCTAAAATTTCAGTGGCTTCTGCAACTGTCGCCCTTTTTTACGTCCCCCTGACCAAAGCACTGTGGAAACCGAGGCAATCCAACAGACCCAAACACATTTGCCCCTGAACTGTGATCGGGAGGTCACATTCTGACAGGTGGGAGGGAGGGGACCAGACGGGAAATGCAAATATCACCTTTAAAATAATTAGTAGAGTGAAAGAGAACAACATTAAGAGAGTTGAGCAACTTTCTTATTTAAGTTGAAGACTTACATTTTTGTTTTTGTTTTTTACCTCCCAAGTCAAACAGTATATGTTTCCAGAGAGAAAAAATGAGCAACTGGAAAATTTTTAAAAATTAATTGGAGATAAGATGATGAGTTTTTTAAAAGGCAGGAATAAAGATATAATGAAATGGGGCACAAGACCAAGTTCTTTTGCAGGACCAGGAAGTAAGTTTAAATGACTAACATCCTCTGAATAGCCCATAGCAAATAACATCATTTAATAACTTTCATTTTATAAATTTTTGTGAATGTGCTAGAAAATTATAAGAAAGTTCTCATTAAATAGATAAATTGATATGGAGAGATGGTTCCAATTCAGAAGTTCTTTCAAAAAGCAACTGTGAAGCATGACTACATTTTCTTTCTGATGTATGTTAAGGACAGTGGATAAGTCCTGAGTGACAGAGGTATGAACGGTGCACTGAAATGGAAAATTTGATTTTCCGCTCTTTGTTCAGAGCGCAGTATTCCTCAGTTACCTCTGAGCTTTTGTCTGACAATTAAACACAGATCGTAGGAGAGAAAGAAGAAGGACAAAGTTTAACTAGACCACGAGGCAAATGACACTTCACTTTCTCACTTGCGTTGTTGTTGCTTTGATTCATCAAAGAGAATAGTGACATCTCCATCAGATCTGAAATTAGAAAAAGGAAAAATATGTCTTAAAGTCCCTCCAGTTGGCACACCATGCCACCAGTTGGCTGCACAGTCTTTGAATGTGGGTCTTCTTTCTGTCCAGCAAAGGGGACAAGTTTCCTGCGTCCTGTGGTCTATTGTGAGGGCCCAGTGGAGAGTACTGTCCCTCGCACTTTGGCCAGAAGCCCCCTTGAGTGCCCACCGTGTGTCACGAACCCCGTGTGTTAGGGGGAAGACAGGTTGCAGACCTGGGCTCCTGAGCACCTGTGCCTCGTGGCAACCTCCAGAAACACCGTGTGACTTGGAGAAAAACGCAAACCCCACTTCTTCAACTTGCACGAAAAAGTTATCCTGAACGCTAGCAATATTATTTTATTTCAGTCCACTAGCAATTTAACTGCAAAGGGAATTTTATCCGAATGTAGCTCTCTTTAAAAAATTTTCTTTGGGGGCAGAAGGTTTAGCGAGACCTTGAATTTGTTCCCTAGCACTGTACTACAAAGAAAACAAAATTGCTTTACATTATTGTTTAATTTTACAACTGTATGAAGTTCTGAGCGTGGTCTTTTAGTGGCAGTAAAACCAATGTCCGGCTGCTCTACCACTTGCTGCAGCCTCCATGGCCGGTCTGGCTTCCACCTGTAATGAGCCCGTGGAATATCACTTTTGCCAACTTCTTCAAGGGCAAAAAGTGCTGCAGTGTGTGTTGCTACGCTGCCCCGCATGCGGTGGGGAAGACAATGGTTTCGAGCAGCTCAGGGGCACGGTGGCCACTCCCTGGGGTGCAGCCCTGTGCGGTGCTGCAGTGAGAGCAAGATCTCACGGCCGTGGGGACACTGCTTCTGGAGCAGCCAGGGCTCGGCCTTGGCCAGCAAGGAAAGAGTGGGGCTGAGGTCCTTGTGGGGCTGGGTGCTGGGGTGCAGGCCTCGAGGGGTCCAGCAAGCAGGCCCTTCCAACTCTGAGCCCATGGCTGTAGTCCCAGGCAAGCTGAGGTTCCATCTGTCCACACAAGCTGGTCCACGGACACCCAGGCCACCCGCAGGGGTCGTCTCTGTAAGGCCCGGGCTGGTGTCCATCCGCCCCAGCAGCACACGCGAGCAGAGCGCGCTCTCCTCGCCTGCGCATGTCAGGTGACGAGGTGCGGCCCTTTGGTCTCGCTGGGCTGCTCACAGTGTATCTCAGGCCGCGCTGTGCATGCGCAGATGTCGCCTGCAGCTGGGTTTTTATGTAGTGTGAATAGCTTCAGTTCCCACCCAGATGGTTTATATTCGTTCTGAGTATTACCAGCTTTTGTATTGTGAGGAGGATTAACTCACTGCCTGGGTTGAGAAAGGCTTTCAGTGTGTGGGTACCTGACCTCTGCTGTTCGGTCCTCAGTTTTAAATCTGTTCAGTGCACTTTTTAAAAAGTTAAAACTAGAAGCTCTGACATGTGAACGGGTATGGATACCAGAGCACGGGCTTCCATCTGCCGTTTGGGAACCAGAGCGACGCAGGCCCCTTCCGTCCGCTCTGCGCGGTCGAGTCGAGGTCCTGTCTCTTGACTCTGCAGCACTGGGCGTGTCCTGGCGCCCGCGGCGCCCCCTGGGGCACAGCCGGCGAGGGGGGCGGGGCTGGCCTTACTCCTGAGGCCCTGTGGCTGGAGAATGAGATAGAAAGGGAAGAGGTAGAGGAAGTGAAAAGGAAAAGAGCAGGAAACAAGGAGATGGGAAGAAGCCTCTTGGGATGTCCGCTTCCGTTAAGGGGGAAAAAGAACCTTTGGGTTGGATTTTGTGATCACAGAGATAGTCATGCTGTTCAGATTTTTAAAATGACATGGTGCGGAGCGCAGACAGGAAGCACAGTCAGTGGGACAGTCCGGACGAGTCCAGGCGACTCGGATCAAGTCGGACCAAGGGGGGGGGGGTGAGCAGCTTAGATCCTCTCGGGAGAAGAGAATCTGACGAGACTTTTTTTTTTTTTTTTGAGACAGGGTCTCGCTTTGCAGTTCAGGCTGGCCCTGAGCTCACTATGTAGTCCAGGCAAGCCTCGAACTCAGCAATCCACCTGCCTCTGCCTCCCGAGTGCTGGGATGACAGGCGTGAGCCACCACGCCCAGCACTGTGGTATGTGGTACTGATTGCTGGTGGGCGTGAGTCACCACCTCCAGTACTGTTGTATGTGGTTACTGGGGTTCAGACCAGGGACCTTGGGCTTGCGAGGCAGCTGCTGTGAGCCACTGAGCTAAATCTCCCACCTGACAAGACTTTAAAAATTGAATTCTTTATTGGTACATTTTATATACAGTTCACAATCACACTCAACACTGGGGAATTTGTACCAGTATATGACTGAAGTTAATTCTTATTTTACCCATGTCCCTACCCACCCACAACCCCCCACCCCTTATATACATGCTATTTCTTTTTCTTTCTGAATCACATTTATTCTTTCCCCTCATTACGTTCCCACACCACATTCCCTTTGAATATTTCCTATTTTACAAAATCTCTCATACATTCTAGAACTCATTTACATCTACAGGTTCTCATACCAAAGAAAAGATATGGTATTTACATATCTATGATCTATTTATTTCACTTATTAGTGTGTCCTCAAGGTGCATCCATTTGCACATTAAATGAATGAAACTCGACAAGGCTTATTTTATAGGGACCACTCATGCCCTCAGAAAATCCACACATGTCCTTCCCACTCCAGCCATCTAGAAGGGCAATTAGTGCATTACAATATGATCACCAGTGTAGGCCAGTGTTGACCTTAGTCCTTGGGTTGCTATAACAAAATATCTTATGCTGGGCAGATTATAGACAACAGAAATTCAGTTTTTAGTTCTGGGGGCTAGAAGTCCAAAATCAGGGTATCAGTGCATTTGGTGTCAGCATCTATGAACCAGAGTGACTTTCTGGATCATAAATAATGCCTTCCTGCTCAGCCTTCATATGATAGAAGGGAGCCAGGCAGCTCACTGGGGGCCTCTTTTATGTGGTACTGATGCAGGAGAGTTAAGGCCTAACTCCCCACCTGAAACGCGAGTTCGTGTTCTCTAAAAATCGAAGAATGAATTTTAGGAACGACGGAGGTTTGAGTAGGAAAATTTTTTTCAGAGAGAAAGCTTCTGCCTTAAGAGAGACAGAGGGGGGCCCGGAAAGTGGGTAACCCCCCTACCTCACTTTTTAGAGGGCTTTTATGGAGCAAAGCCATGAGGTGAGGCAGGTCTGAAATAGGGGGCTACCAGTAAGATTTGAAAGAAATGGGCAAACTGTGACTAACCAGTGGGTAAAGGGCAAGCATAGTTACTTCAGCAACCTTTTGACTGAATAGGGTCCATTGAGAAATCAAGCCCTAGAGGGTCTTGCTTGTCAGGAGACTCCTCCAGGTGGTTCAAGGTCCTGCCCATTATCTGGGGAGTTTGCAATTGTTGCATTCCAGGGAGGGGCTGGATCTGGATTTTGACATTTCATGCCTGGGAGAGTGAGGTCTGCTGGTGACTGCTATCTGGAAGTGTAGTTCCTCATTTATGGTGTTGACCTTTGAGGATGTCCTCTTTTTCGCAAGTCTTTCAAGAGCCGGCCCTATCTATCTGCCTACATATGTCTAGCTGGCTTTTCTACCTATAATAGTACTAATCCCATTCCTCATGGCTCCACATTCATGAGCTAATCACTCACCAAATCTCCACCTCCTAACACCAGCACTTAGGGCATTAGGATCTTAACATGTGAGTGGTGAAGGGGGAGCATAAGCATTCAGTCTGTACAAATATTACAAACAGATTTCCTTGGAAGTTGGTTGTTTCTGCAGGAATAGCAGATGGAAAGTATACAGTTGGAATTTTCTTTTCCTTTAAGTTGGTTTTTCAAGATAAAATTAAAACACAAAGTTGCTATCCTTAAAAATCAATTTTTAGGCCGGGCGTGGTGGCTCACGCCTGTAATCCCAGCGTTTGGGAGGCAGAGACAGGAGGATTGCTGAGTTCGAGGCTTACCTGGGCTACATAGTGAGCTCAGGACCAGCCTTAACTACAAAGTGAGACCCTGTCTCAAAAAAAAATCAATTTTTAATAACTATATTTAAAACTCTCTGTAGGCATTCATTCCGGGTACACTTTCTTTTCCTGAACCCATTTTTATGTCTTTTGAAGTTTAAAAATAAACCTGTGAATGACCAACCTCATCCTTTGGCATTTCTGGGAGCTCCTCTAAGTGTGATGATCAGTTTTTCTGACCAGTAAGGAGCATAAAAAGTAGCTTCTTTTCCAAATACTTTCTGCTACAGTTTGGATCTCAAATTCCTCCACAGACCTGTGAGGTAAAGGACGGGTCCCTACCCATGGCACTATTGCGAGGTGGAGGAACACTGAGGAAGCAGAGCCCAGTGGGGGGAAGTTAGGTCACTGTGGTTTTGCCTGTGAATTGGATGGTGGGACCCTGGCCCTTTCCATCCTCTGGTTTTGCTTCTGGCCACTAGGAGGCGAACAGCCCTTCTCCGCTGTGCTCTACCACCTTATTGCCTCCAAGCCCAAAGCAACAGGACCACGTGACGGTGAACTGTGCGCTCAGGAAGCACGGAGAAAAGAAATCTTTCCCTTTTTTACATCATCTCAGATATCTTATCACAGAGATGGAAACAGAGCGCCGATGAGAGCACTTCCACAAGGTTGGAAGCCCCAAGTTTTTGAGGTGTATCGGGAGCATTTGCAAAGACTCCCAACCAGGGCCTGCACCTGGGCAGCACCACGGGAGAGCCTGCTGTCTGAATGGGAAGGTCCGTGGTGCTCTGCAGACGCAAATTTACAGCGATGCTTAGCTCTCTGGTCTCAACAGATGAGGAGTCTAAAGCTCAGAGAAGAAAATTCTGGTTCATGTGGAGAATGAACCAAACAGCATAACATGAATAGGGCCGTAATAACTGTAGGTCTATTTTGTAGCCTTTGGATTTCTTTTTATCTAGAGTGGTGAGATTTAGCCAATTAAAAGGGCTGCATTTTATCTGACAGCTGTACCTTTATAGCATTGGTAATATTACCACTTTTATCTAAAGATATCATAGTATTTTTTAAAAACAGCTTTATGGAAATATGATTTATGCAATATCCATTTCCATCACATAAAGTGCATAGTTTAATGGCTCTTAGTGTAGGCAGAGTGATGTGTCCAACACTATAACCAGTTCTAGAATAGTTTCATTTCTCTGGTATGAGAACCTGTAGATGTAAATGAGTTCTAGAATGTATGAGAGATTTTGTAAGGAGGAAATATTCAAAGGGAATGAGATAGGGGAACAGAATGAGGGGAAAGAATAAATATGATTCAGAAAGAAAGCCTCGCTGTTCTTTACACCCAAACACAGTAAACTCTTTTTTTTTTTAGTTAGAAATGAAAACCCCAAGAATCTCTCATGTAAATCTCAACTTTAAGCCCGTCTTCCCTTTTCTTGTCCCCCAAATCATTTATTTAAGCGGCAATAATAAAAGGTGTCAGCAGTTCATTCGTAAGCTCTGGAAGCTTTCTGCACGCGTTGACCTTTCAGCATTAGCATCTTGACAGGTGAGCTGTTCCCACCGCTTCCCGTGAGACACGGGGTGGCCCAGGGGGTCAGGCATGCTAATGATAAAATTACCATTTACCTTTTACCTGGCAGGCCCGGTGCCTGACATTATAAATGTAGGTAACCTTCCACCCGCAGCGCTCTTCCGCTCTGGAGAGGCTGTGTCGGCAGAACGCACTCGCAGTGACACCAGATTACACGGCAAGACAGACTGAGTCTAGTCCAACCCCCTCTTGGTTTTTTGGGGGGGCTGCTTTTTCCCCTCTCACTCAATCTAGATAAAGTTTTTTTCTATTTCTGGTGGAGCAGAGGGGTGGGAGTGGGGCTGGGAGAGGACGAGGAAGCCTTTGTCATCTTAGATTCTTGACATTTTTGAAGCTCCTCTTCTCTCTGGGAGGCCGCGGGTATTAATGAGCTCTTGCCGGGCCCGCTCTCAGCTATTAGCACAGTCCTCTTCCTGCTGGCTCCAACCAAAGGGCATTTCGGTGCTAGCGGGTACGGGTAGGTCGGTGCGGAAGGAAATAAAACAGAGGGGCGTGGCTCGTAGTTGGGGTGTGAAGTCACGGCAGCCCTTGGGTCAAGTCGTACAAAGTTCACGCGAGATGATGCTAGTGGCGACCTCCCAGGCTGGCGGTGGGACGCTGCAAAGACGGTATTTAGGGGCCGGAGGGTTAGCTCAGTGGTTCCAGCGCCTGCCTCACAAGCGCAAGGTCCTGAGTTCGATCCCCGGTAACCACATAGAATGCTGGGCGTGGAGACACGCCCACCAACAATCAACACCGCATACCACAATGCCGGACGTGGTGGCTCACGCCTGTCATCCCAGCACACGGGAGGCAGGGACAGGAGGATTGCTGAGTTCGTGGCGGCTTGCCTGGGCAACATAGTGAGCTCAGGGCCAGCCTGAACTACAAAGCGAGACCCTGTCTCAAAAAAAGCAAAGCAAAAAAAAAAAAAAAAAAAAAAAAAAAAAAAAGACGGTATTTAGATGTTTTTACAGGTTCGTCCTTGAGGCGTTCAGGGGTCGCGTGAGTGCCTGTGAGTAACTCTGAGCTAGAGACAGGAGTGGGCCAAGATTAAAACCACAGTGCTTTTGCTAGGGGGCGATAAGATTTCTTCCTGGATATTTCCTGGTGGTGTAGAAAGTGGAAAAGAAGAAAAGGAATAGGGAGGAAAGGAAAGGGAGGAAAAAGAGGGAGAAGGATGGAGAGAAAGAGAAAGAGGGAGGAGGCGGAGGGAAGGAGCAAGGGAGGAGGGAGAAGGAGCAGGGAGGGCGGAAGAAAGGGGAGGAAAATGGGGAGGAGAGAGCGGGAGGGAGGAGGAAAGGGAGGTGGCCTCTGCTTTCCGCCCTTCGCCGCCCTGTGTGTGAAGTCCGTCCGGACCAGCGCGCTGCAGTCACTGCTCCTGATACAGCGGGTGACAGCCCGCGAGGGACCGCCTGAGTCTCAGCCCAGCCCCACCTTGGGCGAGAGGGGCGGCAGCCGGGAGCCCGGAGCCCCCACCCCTGGCCCCGCAGGGGGCCTGTTTCTTAGACTCACGCGACTTCCGAGGTCCCCACCTGCGCTTACTAACAGCACTTGGTAAACAGTGACGGCGTGTGACCCTGGCCCCGGCTCTCCAGACGTCAAGGGGTGAAGCTGCGCCAAGGAGGAGGTTAGGAGAGGTTTTGTTCACCACAGGGAGAAGGAGCGCGGCTCCTGGATTCCCGGAGGAAGGGCTAACGATGCGCAAGACGGGAACAGGGAGTGCTCACTGCTCTAGCGGTCACGCTCCCAGGTAATCCTGTGGATTTAAAATGACCAGCCGCGGGCCGGAGATTTAGCTCAGTGATTCCGGCTCCTGCCTGGCACGCGCAAGGTCCTGAGTTCGATCCCCAGAAACCACATACCATGCTGGGCGTGGAGACTCACGCCCACCAGCCATCAATACCACACACCACAGTGCCGGGCGTGGTGGCTCACGCCTGTCATCCCAGCACTTGGGAGGCAGAAGCAGGAGGATTGCTGAGTTCAAGGCTTGCCTGAGCTACACAGTAAACTCAGCGCCAGCCTGAACTACAAAGCAAGACCCTGTCTAAAAAAAAAAAAAAAAGACCAGCTGGACCCGGGCATTTAACCAATCTTTGGCAAGTAGGGTTCGAAGTAGGAACTGGTTAATTTGCATTAAGATTTATTTGAAATTGAAGAATTTAATAGGGAGTGGTTGTGTTCTCTTTAGTAGGGTGTGGGAGGCAGCGGTTCCATGCTGCTTAAAGAAATTAATTCTTTGTTCAAAGTTCTAGTTCACTGTCTATTGTTTCGTTGATCAGTGTGGCTAGTCACCTGACTGTGTCTCAGGCCTTGGTACCAGCCGGCTGCCTTACTCTTATACCAAATAAAGTCATCTCCACGATAGTTTAAAACCCTAGAGGAGCTGTCCAGTGGCTTCATACATTCATTGAGCGTGAAATTCGGTGCCTTGTTGGTGCCACATGGAGCGAATCTTCAGCCATAAGATCTCACCACGGACACGTTCCAGGCAAGAGATAGGATTTTCTTTGACCATTTTCAGCATATTCAAATGAAAGCTGGTGCTAATGAAATTATTCTCATGTAATTAGATAATTAAATAATGTCCCTGGTTGGTTCCATGACATGGTCGGACTGCTAATTTTTATCCTTTCCAGGCATGGAGAGAATTCTCTCTGAAGATCTAAACCACCAGTAGCCCCAGAAGCTGGCTGGTTTCGGAATCACTGCTGCACTAAAGCCAGAGCTCGCCAGGGCATCGTCTTTCAGAAAAGCGAGTCTTCCTATCCTCTGTAAGCGGCTAACCCGGAGGGAAAGCCTTGCCTTGGAGCTCCTGAGCGCCGATGTGATGTGTTGACGCTGTGCCCGTGGGGACCTCATTCAGGCCCCCGCGAGCCTCCCTCATTTCCGGGTTTGTCAGATTCTCTTCCCCATGATTGGCTTTATTATGTGAATCAGCCTCAACTCTAGAGGCCTGGGCTCCACCCTTGTCCTGCCTGGTCTGGAGCAGCGTGGAGGGGGGCATTGGTTCTGTGCCGGTCATCATTCAGGGTGGACCCGTCTGCCTCCTTGGCGTGGCGAAGTTCGTTGAGCTTCTGTAGGAATGATGGAAACGGTGCGCCTCTGACTCTTCCGAGATCAGACGAGATCGGGCGCGTTCAGGGTGGTATGGCCGTAGACGCGCCTCTGGTTCTTAAACTTGCCTCCAGATCATATCATTTGTTTTACTTGGATAAATAACATAATTTACAAGGAGACCTAATGTTGACAAATACTCAAGCCACGGCTTTACTGTTGACAGCCCTATGTGATGAGGGGGAGGAAGTGAGAATTCCAGGAAACTTCCCACTTCTCTCGTGTCACTTCCACATCGATTGCCCTGATGTCTCTGTTCTCCTTCCAGGATTTTGTGATGGACACAGCTGTGTTCCTATACTGTAAATCTCTCCCTATAGAGCTACGGAAGAGCCAGCCAGCATGGCCTCAGAAGAGAAAATCTTTCTCAGTCCTCATGAATCCCGTCTCTTCGAATTGGGTGGATTTCTAAGCATTGGAGGAATATTTTCTCTATTCCAGAGAACTTTATGTGATAATGTGTGTGTGATTGTGTGTGTGTGTGTGACTGTGTGTGCTTCCAACACCTGCCTCACAAGTGCAAGGCCCTGAGTTCAATCCCCAGTGACCACATACAATGCTGGGCGTGGTGACTCACGCCCACCGGCGATCAATACCACACAGCACAGTGCCGGGCGTGGTGGCTCACGCCTGTCATCCCAGCACTCGGGAGGCAGAGGCAGGAGGATTGCTGACTTCGAGATTTACCTGGGCCACATAGTGAGCTCAGGGCCATCCTACAAAGTGAGACCCTGTCTCAAAAATAAATAAATTGACTTTATTGGTACATTTTATACATACATTATGATAACATTCAACATTGAAAATTTATACCTGTATAAGACACATCCTGATTCTCGTTTTTTCCCCTTTCCCCTGCCCTCCCTACAACCTCCACCCCCATATACGAGCTTTGTTTCTGTTTTCTTTACTATCAAATTTTTCCTTTCTTTCTTTACTTCCCCCTACCCATCTTTTCCCTTTTATACATTTTCTTTCTATTTCGTATTACCTATCATACATTTTGGCATTCAAAATAAAGTTTTGATAGGGTTGATCTTTCCATGTTTAAACTGAGTCATTTCAGGGGTAAATGTAGTTACTCCTCTTGACCACCAGGGGCGTATACTCTTTGAGTTACGGCTTTGCACATTGAAAAGATAAAAAAACCAGTAACAAATTTCCTCATTCTCATCAACCTGCAAGCCTGACCCGTCCACTGCAAAGGGTAATGCATTTTGTAGACT
Organism: Thryonomys swinderianus; assembly: GCA_004025085.1. Classification (NCBI taxonomy): domain Eukaryota; kingdom Metazoa; phylum Chordata; class Mammalia; order Rodentia; family Thryonomyidae; genus Thryonomys; species Thryonomys swinderianus. The sequence continues at coordinate 14,950 of PVIC010027020.1, forward strand.
GAGCATGAAACTAAATAGGCAGCCTCTTTAGGGATGTAGATACCTCTGTTTCAGAAAAATGTTTATTGATTCCTTAGTTTCCGACCAACATGAATCATGCAAAAAGGCAAAGACAGGAGACTCAGAATCCCAGTGGCAGGAGACGGGGGAGTAGGTTTTCTTTTTTGCGCTAAGACTTATGTCGACACATTTCTAAAAATTAATCAATAGTCAAATAACTCAAGTGACAGATTGATCATTCTGGCAGAGACCAAAGTCTATAAGATGCCACACAATTAAAATAGCAACAACACACAGACATTTTATTTGACATTACTCAAGCTTCCACTGATCCAGTCACATTTAATTCATCTTTTTCCACTGCTCTCAAGAGATAAAGATAAATGTAATAGTAAAATGAAATTTAGCCATTATGTTAGAAATATAAACTTGAAGTGGGCTTACTACTCCTTCATCTACAATCTTATAGCAGAAAAGGAGATTGTACATTCCAGGTCAGCTGAAAATTGATGTTATATTTATAAAGCTGTTTATAGATCAGACAATGTTTTCTTTAACATTGTTTAAATTATAACTTGATTTTCTTTTACCTGTTTGTATTTGAAAATTTTTTTCCATCAAGTTTGAGTCCTGATTTTTTTCATTTGTAAAATGGGCTATTTTCTATTATATATCAGTGCAGTATTTCTCTTTGCTTTTCTTAGTTCTTCGCATGTTGAATGCTGCTATGGAAAGTCACAAGCCTCACAAAGTTTTACTAAAACAGCTTAGGGATTCGTAGGTCAGAGTGCAAATTCCTGTGATTGCTTTTTATTGGTTGCATGACTGCAGCAGGTTTGCTGGTGTCTGGAAACTCAATCAAGTGTGAAAAGGACTCAAAGCAGAGTTTGTTAGGATGAGTATGAGGAGAAAATGAGTCGTGTGTGGGCCAGAGATTTAGCTCAGTGGTTCAAGCGCCTGCCTAGCAAGTACAAAGTCCCTGGTTTGATCCTTGGTAACCACATACAATAATACTGGGCATGGTGACTCACACCCACCAGCAATCAGCACCACCTACCACAGTGCCGGGCTTGGTGGCTCATGCCTGTCATCCCAGTACTCAGGAGGCAGAGGCAGGAGGATTGCTGAGTTCAAGGCTTGCCTGAGCTACACAGTGGACTCAGCGCCAGCCTGAACTACAAAGCAAGACCCTGTCTAAAAAAAAAAAAAAAAAAAAAAATATATATATATATATATATATATATATATATATATATATATATGTATGTATATAAACATATCCATAGCTTTAAGTCTATGAGTAATACATACAATGAACTATGGAACTTAATTATGAAAGAAGACAAGTCAATTTGAGACAGAGTCTTGCTAAATTACTATGTCATCATGGCTGGGCTCAAACTTGTCCTTCTGCGTCAGGCGCTCAGAGTGCAGGGATTACAGGGGCATACCATGTCCTGCCTGCCAAAAGTACTTGCTTGTTCAATTGTTGGGGATTAGGTTCATAGTGTCTGTACCTATAAGGTAGGACCAGTTGTGTACTTAAGTCATGAGGGTAGGACATTCATGGATGGGACTAGTGTCCTTATAGTAGGGGTGGAAGGTGGTGACCTTGACCTTCTGCCTTTTTATGACATAAGGATAAAGCAACAAGACACCATCTTTGAGGTAGAGAGCAACCATCACCAGAGGCCAGACTTGGTGGTGCCTTCATCTTGGACCTCCCCAGCCACTAGAACTGTGTAAACAAATGTTCATTGTTTGTAAACTCCCTGGTATGTAGTAGTTTATTATAGTAGTCTACGTGGACTAGGTCAGGGGATGCTGTATGGAGTGCATAGTTGGCTTTCTTCGATCAGTTCAAAGCTGGAAGAGAGGACCCAAATCAGCAATATGTTAATTATTCATCAAGTTTAGACTTTTCGGGGCAGTTTATAGAAGCCATTGTTTAATTTCCTGTGAGTGACTTGTAGCCAGATGGTGCTCTGGCTTGCTGATTGACTACTATAGATAAGGGTTTCCTAGGCTGGTTGCTGAGGACTGTGGATCACAATTCTATTGTATAAATGTATTGTATATTGTATTGTTAGTTTATATTTTCAATTTCCCCTGCATTGTTCTTGATAGCAAAGACTCCCCAGATGAGAGGAGCGAAGTTGCAATGCTAGGAGCGTTTGGCCATTTCTGAGTGCTTGTCAGCCAGTTTTCTGAAAGCCATTCTTTCTTCTTCGCTCCAAAAGCCACAACCAGAAATATCCAAAGGAGTAGGAAGTATGTAAAGCTCTAAGTGGCACAGGAGAAAATTTGCGAGTCGAAGAAAATCCTCAGGATTGTGCAGTACCCTTTAAGTACTGAGCTGCTTAAAACATCATTCTGCTTATTGTAATTTGAAGTGTGAAATTCCGGCAGGCATTAACAATTCAGAGCCCATTCCTAAGGGATTCCCATTTAGGGCCTGTTCATATGATTTATTCCGAGGCTTTCTCCACTTATGGATGCTTGAGATCATTAGGTAAAATGCACATATATGCACAGAGATGAAGTGTTTATCATCATTAACTCAATGAATCATTCGACAGCCCTGACGTGTCCTAATGCCCCCAGTGCTTCTGGAGCACCCCCCTCCCGTCGCATTCCTTGTCTTTCCGGTTCTCTTTTCTTCTCTCCAGCAACCTCCAACCCTATCTCAGAATTTCAAAGTCACCCTCTCATCAATCACTGAGATTTCTCTGGGAGCAAGGAAGGCGGGGGTGTTTGGACAGGCGGCCGAACCATTATCCCGTTTAAGAAGAACCGGGAGGGTGGCAGAGCTCTTCTCTTCCGGTGTGGGAAGAGGAGAAGGAGAAGGGGCTGCTGGGAGCCTTTCTTAGGCTCCTCTGCAAACAAGGCGGTGGGTGGTAGCACCTCAGGCAGAGGGTGTGGCCCCCTTCGGAGGAGGAAGGAGAGTCTCGGGTCTCAGCTGGACCTCCGCAAACCTCCGGGAACTTCTCGGGATCTGCAGCTGAAAGCACCCACATTCTACTCCAGACTGGGGCTGGTATCACCAAGGGTGAAAGGTCAGTTAGGAACCCAGCTTCCGGCTGGTGGGGCTGCATTTTTCTCGTGGCCGGATCAAGGGAGCGTGGGATTCTCCTCTCTAATTACATGTTTCACAGTTAGCTCTTTGAACTGATCGACAGGATGACCTTGGGCAAGACCTTTCCCCATTCTAGATTTTTCTCCTTCTTAGTTTCTCGTTCTTTGACCAGAGCACGCTTACAAGCAGATATGAATGTGTTCTAAAAAATTATAAAATGAAAGGAAAATGCGTTATCATGAATGGAAAAGAACACTGCTAATGTCTCTTCCCATTCTTATTGTTATGCTTTCATATTATAGTTGCAATCAGAGTGAATGTTAAATTTCATAGATTGCTTTTGTGATAAGTATTTTCCTGTGTTGCTAAATAATCTTTATAATCATGATTTTAATTTTAAATTAAAAATGGTTTTATAATATCGAGACATTTCTTAGTCTCTTCTATTTATTGTACACACACAAACACAAAAAGATGCTTGAATCCAGATACAAGGAAATCCATTGAAAAATTCCTCCAGAATTTTCTCTTGCTATTTGCTCTTTGAAATATCAGGTGGTTTCTTTTTTAGGACAGGATTAGCCTTGGGCCTTACGGAAAACAAAAACAGCTCCTCAAACAAAATGTTGGTAGACTTTCAAAAAATTAGCCTGTTTATATACTTTAACACTTGATTCTTTTTTTCTTTTTCTTTTTGAGACAGGGTCTTGCTTTGTAGTTCAGGCTGTCCCTGAACTCAGCCATCTTCCTGCCTCTGCCTCCTGAGTGCTGGGATTACAGGCGTGAGCCACCACACCCGGCATTGTGGTATGAGGTGTTGATTGCTGGTGGGCATGAGTCTCCACGCCCAGCATTATTTGTGGTTACCCGGGATCAAACTCAGGACTTCGCGCTTGCGAGGCAGGCGCCAGAACCACTGAGCTAACCCTCCGGCCCCTAAAAACAATTCTAAATGGTAATTTCGGAAAAGGATTGTTTTAAAGAAAAATTTTCCTCATGTGTGCATTACTCACTGTTTTCTGTTTTTGGTTTTGGTCCCAGGGATCAAACTCATGACGCTGCCCTTGCAAGGCAAGTGCTAGAAGCCCTGAGCTGCCTCCGTTTGGCCCACTCATTGTCCCTGTGAGTTCATCACAGCCCGCCCCGTTTTCAGGGTACACTCTTCCTTGATCCCACAAATACAGCTATTGTTTTTCCTTCTTTTTATCCAAACCACACACTCCTCTCACCAACACCACACTATTTTATTAATTTTACTACACAGGGCTGTAATACGGATCTACTTCTCCATTTCCCGACTACACTTTCTCACTCCATGTTTTCGTAATTTGTTGACTAGATATTTAGGATCCTTGCAACAGAGAATGAATCCATACTCTTCGCTCTTCTCACAGTCCACTGTGGCCTGTCTCAGGGTCAGGGTTCCTCAGCCTGTTCTTTTTTTTTTTTCGTGTGTGGTACCAGGGATCAAACTTGGGCCCTTGTGCTTCCAAGGTAGGCCTGGTACCGCTTGAGCTAAATCTCCGGCCACAGCATTCAGTTTGTTCTGATTTTGCACCGAAGTCCTCTGTCTGCTGCGTCCACCTGGCCGTGTCACTGATCTGCTGAGAGATCCTGGTCTCCTCCGTCAGGCCCAGGGTCCCTGGCCTAGCAGACACACTGCTGCCGATTGGGGCTCGCTTTCTCCCCATCGTGATCCTAACTCCTAATGTACTAAAATGAAATACCACTCAGGAGAGTCCAGGAAGATATCGTTGAAATAAAAACCCTCTCCGGGCAGCACAGGAGCCAGTGGTGAGCATCCGGGAGCGAAGTTCCGAAGCTCGGTGGGCGCTGTCTCTGTCCTGCTCCACGTCGGGTCTCTGGGAAGCATCGTACTATTTCAGGGACCCGGCTGGATCTGAGATGGAATTACAATATAACTTCTGCATAAAAGATCTTGTTTATAGACTGTAGGGCGTTCATGTTATATACTGAAAATAGTAATTTAATATTTGCTTTCTCGAGTGTGGACATTACTGAAGTTTTAAAATCTTTACCCCTCCTCCCTCTCAGCCCAATTTCTGAATGAACAGATAGTACTTTTAGGGTCAGGAAAATATTGAAACTTACTTTTGCGATTGACATCATTAGGATTAGAACAGAAAGATGAAATTCACAGAGAAATGGGGGAGGGGAGGGAGAAAAAGAGAAGGGGGGATATAAGGAAATGAAAAAGAAAGGACACATTTTGTTTAAAGTCTTAGAGGTTCCGTCCTTGTTCAAACTGGGACTTTAGATTTTCTAAGCAGCTCAATACTCAATCAGAGGACGCTAAGGAAAGATCGCTCTCTTACACTGTAGTTATTCTTTAGCACAAGTGCAAGCGAAGCTCCCCTAAGTCAGTACTGAAGCCTCCTGGGGGTCAGAGCTCGGACGGCGCTTTTAGCTCATTTGCATATTGATGAATGAGTCACTAGATGGCGAAACTCCAGTGTTTTAGGAAAATTGCCTCCTTATATCCCTTCTGCGTCTCTGGACCGTCTGGAGTCTCTTAAATCAATCAGGGGGATGTGAGTCTCAACCCTAAGGACCGGGACGCCCCTTCGTCCCCGAGTCCAGCGCGTCCTGCAGAGGGACGTTGTCAGACTGGCAGACGGAGGAGCCATGAATATGCGGGGGGCGGGTTGGCGCGAACGACTCCCCGGTCTGCACCGACTGAATTACAATTTAAAAATGGAATGAGTTAGATAGTTATTATCAGTGTAATTATTCATACATGCGCCTAACTATTCATAATTATTCAGAAGCATATTACTTCCCCAATTGCCGTAAGTGATCTCGGAGGCCAATTACGAATGGATTCTGGTCGCAGCACGGTGACGGGTCCCCTCTGTGTCAGGGCACCCAGAGCCCGTCCGTGGCCTCAGCGCCCCGGAGGCCTTCGCCTCACAGGCCCCCGAAACGCACACAACAAACCCGAGCTCTCGCCCGGCCGATTTCAAAGCCCCCTCGTCCTCGTCCTGGTCCTGGTCCTGGTCCCCATTCCCAGTCCCAGGGTCCTCTGGTTTGGGTTCAGGCTGCTCCTTCGTGGGCGCACGCTGCTGCTCCTGTTTAATTAGGACTGTCTTGTTGTCATTCCCGCGTCTGATATCTTAATAGCACGGAGAGTACTTGGAGGAAAACAGAAAAGCAGGGAAGGAGCCCCGGGCTCGGGGCAGCCGGAGGCCGCGGGGCCTGGTCACCCCGGAGCGGGGGGGGGGGGGGGGGCTGCCGGGCTCGGTCCCCGCCCAGCCGGACGCGCAGGCGGTGAGTGAGCTGCCGCTCTGCGCGCTGCGCTTCTGAGCATCGCTGGAAGATAGCGCGGCCCGAGGACGCCGGGGCTTCCGCGGTGACTTCACTCCGGCCGCACCGCGACAGCTCGGGCTTCCCCCCGGCCCCGTGCGGAGGGGGGTTCGCGGCGGTGCGCGGGCCACAGCCACAGAGACGACGCTCCATTTCTACTTTTCCTTCCCCCTCTCTCTGGAAAACATTACAGCAATTACCATATTGTGGGGCAGCATTAGCAAGTGCAAATTAGCATATAGATTAGTTCTGGGGGGCAGGGCGGAGAGCTGGGCTAAGATCTTTAAAATCCTGTGTAGTTACGCTGCGCCGAATGGCAGGTGGAAATTTCCCAGGTCCTGCTCGCCTTAAGCCGGCGAGGGCGCCCGCGGTGCAGTGCGCGGCGGCCGACCCTTTCCGAGGGCCTGAGGCCGCGCGGGCCTCACTGAGGCGGCTCCAGGAGCTGAGGTCTCAGGCCGGCGCAGACTCCTTCCCAGGCCTTGAAGGTTATGGCTGTTGTTTTGTTCCCGGATAGAGAATCTTTGACTTGATTATTGAGAATCCCTATAATTAAGTTCAGGATTTTGCGTTAGGTCCAAGAAATAAAAGGTTATTTTGATAACAAGATAAAGAGGGAGAGAGAAAAGAGTATAAGCTAGAACTGAGATTGTTTTTTTCCTGAAAGGAATCAAAAGATACAATTGAAAAAGGAGAGAGATTCACTCACTGTCTTCCATCAAAATAATATAAAACAGGATTTATTGTAAAATAAACATTGAAAAGACCTGCTTTCTCTTCTAGGATTCTAATACATGAGTTTGCAAATAGTCACTTGGTTGAACATTCATCGTGTACACAGAATGTGAGCTATACTGTACACGAAACAAAACATAAGCGAGGGCCTTTCACACGAGTCCCTTTGGAGGAGACGGGACAAATCATACCTGTGATTACTCTGGGAAAGACTTCAAGGAGAGGGACAGCTTTGTGTCCTGTAATGGTCAAAACAACTTGAACTGGATTGGGGACGGTCCTGGCCCTAAAAGGCAGGTAGAATACGAATGCAGTTTTGAGAACACTCCAAGCCAGGATGATGGCCTCAGGATTCCAAGGTCAAAGACACTGTGGAAGGAGAGGCCTCATGAAGAGAGCAGACTGAAAGAACAGAGGGTTGTGGGCCGGAGGGTTAGCTCAGTGGTTTTGGCGCCTGCCTCGCAAGCGCAAAGTCCTGAGTTCGATCCCCGGTGACCACATACAATGCTGGGCATGGAGACTCACGACCACCAGCAATCAATGCCACATACCACAGTGCCAGGCGTGGTGGCTCACGCCTGTCATCCCAGCACTCGGGAGGCAGAGACAGGAGGATTGCTGAGTTCGAGGTTTGCCTGGGCTACATAGTGAGCGCCATAGTGGCTACATTCAGAGCCAGCCTGAACTATAAAGCAAGACCCTGTCTCAAAAAAAAAAAAAAAAAAAAAAGAATACACTGTTCATTTGAAGTTGTCTACATATTCATTTAGGTTGTAGTTCACTACCAATGGAGGCAGTTTTAGGCCAAATTCTGTCAATTGAGTATAGAAACAGACTCAGGCTGGATTTGCCAATTTAATATAGGGCAGCGGTCTTGGGTTCTTATCTCTACCATGTCCAGTTTCCTGTATATGCTGACACCAGAGGGCAACTGTGATCTGATAGGATGTGTTCTTGACCAGGAGTCACAACAGGTCCAACTCCGTGTGACCATAAATCCGAGTGGGCTGTGATTGCTTGGAGTCTCATCCTCGTATGTAGAATAGACATAATAAGTAACCTCTCATCTACTTAACAGGGTCAGATTATTTTTAAGCATCAAACAAATCACATTACGCTAAAGTATTCTGGGAAAAATCTCTTTAAACTTAGTTGTGGTATTCCTGAGCCTACATGGTCATTTCTGTACTTGAGCCTTATCATTCTAGCGAACGACGAATCCTCAGAGGCATTACTGGGACACATGTGGGCATATACCGTCTGTGCCTTCCTTGCAACTGCAGTCAGAGTAGTCCAAAGCCAGGATGGTTTGTCTTTCCTTCTAGTATTGTGCAATAACTGAGGTTGTCAGCTCACAGTCAGGCAAGGCTTGCAAGAAATAGATATTTATGAATCTTCCCCAGCAACTCTTTCATTTGAGTAATACTAGATGTTGAGGGCAGCAAAAAAGAAAGACCACTTGAGGTTAGATGAGCAGAATAAACAAGATAAACAAGTCCTGTCAAACTTATGTTTGTGAGGCCTGAGGTTCCTCAGAAGGGAGGTAGGAAAAGCTCTGGATCAGGAAGTTTGGGCATCACTAGGCCAGAGAGGGTGCAATTTAAAATACTGCTGGAGCTAATTTTACAATGCTGTTTGGGTAGTCTGGTCTGGATCTTTTTACTGCCTGTATTTTTAGCATTCCTCATTATTTTACTCATGTCTGCCCAATTCATCTTTGACCACCATGAACCAACCTATGAATGTTTGAGACTTTATCTTTTGCTTATTTTGTGCTTGTGGGTGGCATTATTAACGAGTTATTAGGTTTTGTGTCTTATAAGAGGAGGAGGGCAAACTGTCTTTTTGGAAAAGACTCAATAATATATTCTCATCACAATCTTAAAAGCACTTCAAATCATATCCAAGTGCGCTGAATAATATTGGAAGGTTCTGTAACACATTGCAGTTTACCAGCCTTCCAGCTATAATCAAAGGGAAGAACATTTGGTCGTGTTTCTGTGGATTTCTATGTCTCTGTGCTGGAACATCATGGCTCATATTAGTGAGGTTATACTGGGC
>PVIC010027021.1:0-24128 GCA_004025085.1 Thryonomys swinderianus
TGTTTTTTGTTTTTGAGACAGGATCTCACTTTGTAGTTCAGGCTGACCCTGAGCTCACTATGTAGCCCAGGCAAGTCTCGAACTCAGCAAACCTCCTCCTGTCTCTGCTTCCTGAGTGCTGCGATTACAGGCCTGAGCTACCAGGCCTGGTATTGTTGTATGTGGTTGCTGGAGATGGAACCACGAACCTTGTGCTTTCAAGGCAGGTGCCGGAACCACTGAGCTAAATCCTGGGCCCTCATTTACCATGTATTGAGTGCCTTCTAAAGGCTTAGCACTTCCAAAGTCAGAGAAAGAGCTTCCTGTTTATTGCTCTGTCAGCTTTTTAGCTGTAACCGCCCCCATCTAAATCATGAGCCCATCTGATCAGAGAAGGGGAAAGAGAAAGTATTGGAAGTTTATGGGAATCCTGTCCTCCAATTAATTTCCAAGCTGCAGAAGCTCTTTTTTTTTTTTTTTTTTTTTTTTGAGACAGGGTCTCACTTTGTAATTCAAACTTGCTCTGAGTTCACTATACAGCCCAGCCCAGCCTCCAACTCACAGCAGTCTTCCTGCCTCTGCCTCCTCAATGCTGGGATTACAAGTGTGAGGCACCAGACCCAGCATTGTGGTATGTGGTATCAGGGATCCAACTCCGCACCTTGAGCTAGTAAAGCAGATGCCAGAACCAATGAGCTAAATCGTTGGCCTCTTTTAAAATAAGGCCTGCCGGGCGTGGTGGCTCACGCCTGTAATCCCAGCACTCGGGAGGCAGAGACAGGAGGATTGCTGAGTTCCAGGCTTGCCTGGGCTACATAGTGAGCTGAGGGCCAGCCTGAACTACAAAGCGAGACCCTGTCTCAAAAAAAAAAGAAAGAAAATAAGGCCATGCCCTGGGGCAACTCTAGTCCTAGGTCTCTAACTACTGGTCAGGGTTTCCCTTCCGTGCAAGGTGTGGGAGGAGGCTCAGCCCACCAGCTGCTGAGAAATGAGATGGCCTGAAAGTACAAATTTTTTTTTTGTTTTGTTTTTTGGAGACAGGGTCTCGCTTTGTAGTTCAGGCTGGCCCTGAGCTCAATATGGTGCCCAGGCAAGCCGCCGCGAACTCAGCAATCCTCCTGTCTCTGCCTCCCGAGTGCTGGGATTACAGGCATGAGCCACCACGTCCGGCATTGGAAAGTACAAATTTTTAAAATAAACCTTTCACCCATGCTGAGATTCTGGGGCAGCCGCTAGACCCATCCTGGTCCCCCCAGATCCCACAAGGCGTTAAGGCCCACAGCCAGGCCAAAGGGAAGCTCACCTGCACTGGCACGTTGTACTTCTTGCGCTTCTGGAAGATGCCCACCGGGTAGACCTCGCGCACGTACAGTATCAGGTGCACTGCCACCTCCAGGAACTCGCAAAGCACGTCGGCCACCACTGCGAAGGGCGGACCCGGTGCTCAGGGAAGCCTGAAGCCCGGAACCCCCCAACAAATGTGCACCCCTGTTCGCAGGTGCAGCCTCCCTACCTACCTTGGCCAAAGTTGAGGTCCTGTCGCGTAAGCGTGGTCATCCTTCCCGTCGCGACCTGGGGACGGGTGGTTCGCCTCGGTGTGAGGAGGCCGGAGCAGGGCGCCCCCTCTGCCCGGATCAGGACAGCTCCCAAGGACCCCCCACATCGGTGTCACGGCCTGAGGGCACCGCTGCGCCCGGATCAGCCTCCATCCACCCGGCAGGGTGCAGGGAAAAACGCAGCTGTGCGCGCAAAGTGCGCGAGGCGCGGACACAGAGGAAAACACCTGGACGCGCAGGGCCGGGAGTGCAAAACCGAGCACGCAGAAAGCGAAGTCCAGCGTGGGTAAATCCACCTCCTACCCAGTCAGATCCCTCCCAGGGAATCCGCTCCTCTCCGTTAGCTCAGTAAGGACTCCGGCCTAGGTCCCTACCTGAGTTTTTGGAGCCCCAATGCCGGGAGCCGCCGAACGGATCACTCCAACCTCCCACTTAACCCGCACACCTCCTCGGCGCCGGTCGGTGACGTTCGCGGCGCTGCGCAGGCCCTTGCGCCGCTGTTGGCCACGCCCACTCCCCGAGCCACCCAACCGGAGCCCCGGTGGGTGGAGCCTAGTTCAGGAGAGATGAAGGCAGCTACCCCGGCTGGAGGAAGGGGGATGGGGGCGGGGCCCGGCCTAGCGGGTGGATTCTCAAGGCCCCTAAATGGGCCGACACCTCCCTTCAACTTCAGATGCGCACGACCAAAGACAACTGGATGTCCACACCACCTCGCTATGTCTTTTCCCTTCCACTGCGTGTCTCGCTTTCGGCGCTAGAAGGGGGCGGTGGAAGTAGCAGTTAGGACTAGGCACAGCTTGGGACTAAGGGCGCAACACCTCTTGACCTCCTCAGACACACATCTGCTCAAGTGAAAGGAACACGGTGGCATGAGGGAGGGAACGAGGAGGACGAGAGTATCCTCAGGTCGCTCCCACCCTACCCGGAACCAAGTGTGGCCAGGCTGGACTTTCCAAGAGTAAATCAAATGGGCCGTGAGGGATGTCCAATGTGCAGTGCAAATTCCCTGTGCTGAGTGTCATTGCTTTGTATGCCTAAAATGTGCTAATAAATGTTTTGCTATTAACAAAATAAAACAAGGGGCCGGGGATTTAGCTCAGTGGTTCCGGCGTCTGCCTGGCAAGAGCAAGACCCCGTGTTCATTCTCGGCACCACACACTACCATGCTGGGCATGGTGGCTCATGCCTGTAATCTCAGCATTTGGGAGGCAGGAGGATTGCTGTGAGTTCGAGGCTTGCCTGGGCTACATAGTGAGCTCAGAGCCAGCCTGAACTACAAAACAATACCATGTCTCAAAAAAGAAGAAAGAGAGAGAGAGAGAGAGAGAGAGAGAGAGAGAGAGAGAGAGAGAGAGGGAGAAGAAACCTACCCAAGTCTGTCTAGAAGAGCCAGAAGGGCCCTCCGAGATAATATTAATATTAAAATAGTTACTACCGTGGGTAGGGCAAACTCTGGTTTCCTTCATTGTTTCATTAGCCTTAAGAATTAAGTATCCGTTTTACAGCCCTGCTTTATAGATGGTAAAGCAGGCCCAGAGATGTTCCTGTGTTCATTCAAGTCACACACATGGAACAAACCCAGCTTCTAGGCCTATTCATACCCTGGAGCTTCCATTTATTTATAGCCCCCATATCTGACAGATGGGAGATCTAAGATCAGAGCAGTGGGTGTGAAGTCATGGCAGTGGCTCAGGACCAGAAGGCTTTGTCTCTGCGCTCCAGGGACCTGCAAGCTCGTTAAGAGTCCTGTTCATCTGTTTGTACACAGATGCAGCCAGGAATGTGGACCGTTGGCAGCTCGTTATTGGGCCTGCAGCCTTCCTCCTGCCACACGCCTTCAAAACTACATCTACACGCTTCTAATGAAAAGAGACTTAGTAACCTGGCCCACAAAGCCAGAAACATCCAGGAGTATTTCTTGAAATGCAGGAAATCTACTTAGACTCCCCAGGGAACCTATTAAACACAAGCCTGGCCCTACCTGATCAGCGTGCACAGTGGGCCACTGGCCCTTTAACAAGCTCCCCAGGGGCCTGGATGCCCAAGAAAGTATGGGAATTGTCAGAGCAGTTTGCATTTTGCAACACGGCAATGCCAAGCCCAAGGGATGCTGGTTTTGTTTCAGAAATTCATGTAATTGAAGGATTGCTAGCAGCACATTTAGGGCACAACGGCCTTTCTCCAGACTTGGGGACCCCACCCACATCATGCTTCGTAGGAGAGGCTCATTATACTAACAGCTCTGGGCTCTTAGGGACTTCCTTCCTAATGGTAGATTCAGGGTTACTAGGGAAAGTGAAAGTGAGAGGAGGCAAATCCTTGGGGGAGGGGAAGTTCAAAACAGAGGGGCTAGAGGGGGGGCTCTGCATGCAGCTCAGCGACATCTGGTTTTTCATATCTTAATCGCATCAGTATGATGGATGGCCATGGGACCCAGATTCCATGAGGGGGTTAATTTATTATATTGTTGAATCCCCCTTAGCTGGCCGCTGTTTTTCAAAATTACTTGCATGTCTCCACCACACTGACAATATGTACGGGGCAAGCTGAGAGGGAAGGATGCCTGTGAAGGAGAGAGCTTATTTGCCAACTGGACCGGGTCCCTGAGAGAGCCTGGAGTGGGGATGGAGGGAAGATCATTCCCAGGAGTCACTGAAGTGGAAAAGAGAGTAGGCGCCTGTAAGAAAGTGAGCCCAGCTCAGGCGTGGGGGTTCTGGGGTCTGCTGGGCAAATCCACAATGAGAGAACTGGGTAAAACCATAGCGAAGGTGCTTCCCCAGCCCCCTTCCTACTTAAGGTTCCCAGGACACCAAAAGAGCAGGGTTGGGGGGAGGGGAAGCAGAGGGTGGGGAGCCACACAGTCTGATGTCAATCTCATGAGACCCAGATGCCCCCACAACAGGAGCCCAGCCTTCTTCATTCCCCTGGTGCCTGGCCAAACTCAGGGGCTCAGAGAGCTTGTGTTAAATGAGTGAATGAAAGAGCAACAGAGGAAGAAAATGATGCCAGGAGTGGCTTACGGTCACCCGCCCACGGGAACTCCAGCTGGGACTGGGAGGGAGCCAAGACCTCCCCTTTCAGTGGCTGTACTGGAGGTGGGAGTCTGCAGGGAAGAGCTGTTTCAGAAGCAAATCATGAGCCAGGTGTGGTGCCTCTTGTTATCCCAGCACTCTGGGAAGCTGAGGCAGGAAGACAATATGGTTTTCTCGGTTTGGGGGTTTGTGTGTTGGGGGGTTGTCTTGTTTTGTTTTGTGGGGAGTGAGACAGGGTTCCCCTTTGTAGTTCAGGCTGGCCCTGAGCTCACTATGTAGCTGGAACTCAGCAATCCTCCTGCCTCTGCCTCCCAAGTGCTGGGATTACAAGCAGGGATCACCACATCCAGGATTGTGGTGTGTGGTACCAGGGATTAAACTCATTTCCCTGCACTTGCCAAGCAAACACCTGAACCACTCAGCTAAATCCCTGGCCCAGGAGGATCATATGTTTGAGCCCAGCCTGGGCAATTTATGGACTTAGTAAGACCCAGTCTCAAAAAAAATTATTTTTTTAATTTTAAAAGGGGTAGGTATTTAGCTCAGTATGAAGGACATGGGTTCAATCCCAAGTACCATTATGAGGGGAAAAAAAAAAAAAAAACAGGGCTGGAGATTTAGCTCAGTGGTTCTAGCGCCTGCTTTGCAAGCACAAGGTCCTGAGTTCAATCCCCGGCAACCACATACAATGCTGGCCATGGTGACTCACGCCCACCAGCAATCAATACCACACACCACAGTGCCGGGCGTGGTGGCTCACACCTGTATTCCCAGCACTAGAGAGGCAGAGACAGGAGGATTGCTGAGTTCAAGGTTTGCCTGGGCTACATAGTGAGCTCAGGACCAGCCTGAACTACAAAGCGAGACCCTGTCTCAAAAAAAAAAAAACAAAAAAAAAAAAACAAGGGCTGTGGAATGGTCCCTGTGGCGCCCCACACCTACCTGTGATGATTCTCTCTGCAGCACTCTGAGGACCTTCCCTCACTGAACCTCAGTTTGCTCACCTGTAAAATGGGATAATGGGTCTTTCTGTTGTTGTTTTTGGATAATGGGTCTTATTTCATAGAGATTATTATGAGATAATCCATGTGAAAATATAAAGTACACAAGACCTGGCACTAATGATTGTTGTGACAATCCTCTTTTGTTTTGTTTTGTTTTTTTGAGACAGGGTCTCGCTTTTGTAGTTCAGGCTGGCTCTCAGCTCACTATGTAGCCCAGGCAAGCCTTGAACTCAGCAATCCTCCTGTCTTTGCCTCCCGAGTGCTGGGATTACAGGCGTGAGCCACCACGTCTGGCTGTTGTGACAATCCTAGTGAGAGCTACATATAATAAGCCGAGTAATGGCTCTGAACAAAGCACCATGCTTTGCAAAATCCCATCCAAGCGAGCCTTGGCTGCAGCCCCTCCCCACTTCCACTTTCCAAGGCAGCCTCCAGGAAAGGCTCACACCTTCAGATCCCTAAGGAAGAAGGGGAGCACCAGCTGCACCCCTCACCTCTGATTCCAAACAGACACCAGAAAGAAGAAGCCAAACTCACTAGCAGTCACTCTGCTCCCCCCTTCCCCTGGCCCCTGGCAACCACCTCTGGTCTCCCTGTTCTGAATCATCATATAAACACAATCACACAATTTGTCCTTTATTTCTGCTTGTTTCACTTAGCACAATGTGTCCAAGGTCCATCCGGGTTGTGGCACATACCGTACTTCATTCCTCTTCCTGACCCCAAAGAATCCTTTTATGGGGCTATACTGCATATGTTTATCCTCTCTCCTGTCAGTCATCCAACACTCCCATTTCTCAGGTAGAGACACTGAGGCCCAAAGCCACTACAACTAGACAAGATAGGATTCTAGTCTCTCCTAACATCTTAGCATCTACCTTTCCCCACTCTGTTACTCTAGAAGAATCCAGAACACAGAGTTCAAGCTTGTCAAAATGTCACCTGACTAAACAATAGTCATGGCAGCCCCTGAACTAGAATTTATTTCCTGGGTGTTTTGGTTTTGGTTTTTTGCCCAGGATGAGCTCAAACTTGTCATCCTCCAGCCTCAGCTTCCCAGAGAACTAGGATTCTAGGCAAACACCACCATGCCTGCCTCTTTCTGTTTTTTTTTTTCTTTATTTTTCTTATTTGCTCTTTGAGACAAAGTCTCACTGTGTAGTTCAGACTGTCCTTAAACTCTCTATGTAACCCAAACTGGTCTCAAACAGCATCCTCCTGTTTCAGCCTCCTGAGTGCTGGGATTACAGATGCATGACATCACTACTGCCCTTTTCTGGTTCTTGAATACCAGGCTATATATTTGATGGGGCAAATCACATCCTCCTTCCCCACTGCTCCCCTGTTGGGGTTCAAATTGAGGGTGTTGGCAGATAGATAGTGATTGGCTTAGAGTTGGCAATACCCTTACCGGTGGGTTAGACTCGGGACCTGATCTGAACAAGTGGGCTGCTGGGGGCTGATCTGGAAGGGTCTGTGTCCCTCTGGCCTCCCTTCACTCCCTGCTCTCAGGGAGAGCTACAGCCCTTCCAGGGCCCACCTCCCTCCCTCTCTCCCTCTGTCCTTCCCCTCTGGCTGAGGAGCACTGAGGACCATGGAGTGGGCCAACAATGGTCCAGAAACAAAAACCTCCCCTCTTGTGAGCTGTGGGTGTCAGGCATTCGGTGCCATCGATAGGACGGTGACTCGGGCAGCCCTCCCAGTACTAAGCCATGGTCACCTTTTCCTGCCACCGTCCCTATGTGGTCTCCCTGATTTTTTTCTCTCAACTCTACTGCTGACTGTTCTACAACTCAGGATCAGAGCAGATCTGTTAAAACCCTCGTGCCATCTCTTTTCTGCTCAGCCTTCCATGCCCCCAGTCCAGACTAAAAACCCAAAGTCCTCACCATGGCCTTTGCAGCCAAAGGAGCTACATGCTCCTATGCTGACTCCTCTATTGTATGCTGTTTCTGTCTCACACACACCAAGCACTCTCCTGCCTCAGGATCTTTGCACTGGCTCTCGCCTTTAGCTGCATCATCCTCCCCATTTACACACACACACACACACACACACACACACACACACACATGACCCTATCCCACCAAAGAGGCGGTCCTCAAGATTTCACACAGAGCTGTCTCTTCCCCTTGATGCTCTGTCCCAAGTTTTTTTTTTTTCTGCATAGTATTAACCACCTTCTGCCTTAAATTTGTTAACCTGTTATCTGCTGTCCTCTGTGTTACAGCTTAAGCTCTGCTATGCTTTTTGCTCTGGCAGCACATAGTAGGTGTTCAGTAGGGATTTATGGAAAGAGATTCAAATCTTCCAGAGCATACCCAGCAATCTTTTTCACCAAGCAAAACTGGTGCCCACTGCACTGGGCATGTCAGTTTAAGGGCAGCTAGTTTCTCAGGACACAGGGCAAGGACCTTGGGAACTTCACCTCTGATCCAGGCCACGGCCTTTAATCCTATGAATCTGGGAATGGGATGATGATCAACTCAGAGAAGTCAAGCAACTTGCCCAAGGCCACACAGCAGACGGCGCCACAGAGCCAACTCAGGCCCCTCGCCTGACAGCAAAGTAGCACTGCTAAATCTCTGAGCTATGTGTCACAGGAAGAACTACTTGAAATGGAACTGGCCCGGGAGTCCTGGGCGCTGGGCACGACCTCGGCCTCCCACGTGCCGGCGTCCCGCCCCACTGCGCTTTGATCTTGGCGGTGCTGGTGGCCCCGCTGACCTGCGCGTGAGTTATGAGGGCCGCGGGACCCATAACCCAGCATTCCGGGACTCCCGGGGTCATCAGGACAGGGCACCCCGCTGGTGACGGATGAGTCTGCCCCACTGCGCTGGCTTTGTCGGGATCAGCCAGCCAAGGAGCTCCAGTCTGGCTTTGGACGGGGCGTGGCAACAGCCGGGCTGCCTCTGTGTGTGTGTGTGTGTGTGTGTGTGTGTGTGTGTGTGTGTGTGTGTGTGTGTGCGCGCGCCTGCCTGCCTGCCTGTGTGTTTGTCTGTTTGTCGGGGTTGTTGTCTCTCCCTCCTCAGTGGGGACGGGAGGGGCTGCCGCAGGTGCGCTGTCGGCAGCCAGGTGAGGTGGCGGCGCTTTGGAGACCCTACACCCCCAAACCCGCGAGTGATCTCGGAGAACCAGCCCCACTTGCCCCACTTTGAGAGGCTACAGAGGCCAGACCGCTCCCGCCCCGGGCCTTTATTCGGCCCCATTTGACAGTTTAGGCGGAATAATCCTTTTGCGGACCGGCCGGCCCCGCCCGTGCCGCCTCTGAGCGCGCAGCCTCGATCCATTGTTGGGGTCCGCTAGGGGCCCCCCGCCGCGGCCCTTTGTCGCGCGCTCCCCGCGGGGCCACTCCAGATGCAGCGCCGCTGCACGCACCCCTCCCGTCCCGCGCGCCCGGGGCCCCGCCGAGGCGGCTTTTACGCACCGGGAACAGGGGGCCCGCCTCGCCCGGTGCCCGCACGCCCACGGGGCTTCGCCCGCCTTTGTCTGCCTCCTTTGTCTGCCCTGCGCCCTCGCGGCGGCGGCGGCTGAGCCTCTGGGGAAGGGCCCCGAACGCCGAGGCAGCTGGCGGGGACGCGCCGGCCGGGAGCGCGCGGGGCCGGCCGGGCCGGAGCTGCCCCTCGGCGGGCGGCCGCGAGCCCGGGCAGCGCCCCGCCCCCGCCCGCCCCGTCCCGCGCCGCCCCCGCCCCTTCCCCAGCCCTGCGCAGCCGGCGCATCCTCCGCAGCCCGCGAACCACTCCTGCCGTCCCGGCTCCGCCGCTCGGCCCTCGGCTGTCCTCCCCGCCGGCCGGACAGGTAAGGCTCGGCCCGGCCCCGCCCCGCGCTCACCTGGCCGCGCGCCGGAACAAAGGTGGGCTACCTGGAGTGCGGGGCGGGGCCGGGCGGGCGGCGGGACGGGGCTGGAGGTGAGGACGCCGTGCGCCTCGCTTGCTCCGACCCGTCCGTCCGGGCGTCGGTCCGTCGGTCCGCCAGTCCGCCCGCCGTCGCCGCTCCTCGCCGCGAGTCCCCTTCGTCTCGGGCTCTGTCTGGGGCCTCTTCGGCCGCCTCCCCCTAGACGCCCACTTTCCGCGCTCCGACCCTCTCCGCCCTCGCCGCCCTCTCCCTGTCCCGCTTTCAGTCCTTCTCTCCCTCGGGACCAGCCTCCTCCCTTTGGGACCCAGTAGCTCTTTGTCTCTCGATCTCTGGGTGGTCTCAGGTCAGCACCCCAGTCCGCTGCCCTTGGAAGAAGACTCCGTGAGCCCGGGCCGCGCAGGCTGGACCACACCGGCCTTCTCCGAGACCGCCCGGGGCACCGGGTGTGTTTGGGGAGCGCCGCGTGTGCCCCACGTCTCCCGTCCCGGGAACCCGACGGCACTGCGTTCAGGCTCGGTCCCCACCGCCGGCTTCGCTCGCTCCATCGGCGCACGGCCGACTCTGGCGCCTTTGAGAAGCCAGGTGTGAGACCAGAGGGCGCCGAGTTTCCCGCCAAGACTCCCTCGGAGCGCTGCTCCCCGGGTCCTCTCATCCCTTGTGCGCCGCCCTCCTCTCTGCCGTCCAGCTCCTGCCTGGCTACAGGTGGAGTGAGCCCACCGGATCGGTAGCGTCCCCCGCGGACCGGGCACCCAGGCCCTCTGGGACTGATCTTGAACAAAGGGATGCATCTCTGAGCCTCAGTGTCCCCATCATAAAACAGGGACAATAGGACCAACGTATTGAGATGCGGCTGTGGGGGAGGGGACATCCACATCTTGGGGTGGGGGAAGGAGGGGACTCTGCAGAGGTGCCCCATGCCGGCCCTACTCCATCCCACTGCCTGTCCCCTCCACCTGCTTCCCCTATGGACAGCCACCGTCTCCCAGGCCTTCTCTTCCTCTTCTCTCATCCTAAAATCAGGGTCTAAACACCAGGGCCCAGGTCTCTGCTTGCCCAGTGAGGTCAGTGTGGCCCGTCCGCGTCGCTGTAGCTGGCTATCACTCATCGCCATTCTGAACCTTCCTTCCTGAGTGCTCAGTCCAGCGTTTCTGTCCCCCTGGGGCATTGTCTGCCCATCCTGGACCTACCAAGCATTGCTCAAATGTCCTGACTCCTTGGGTGTCATCGAGACAGGTGACACGCCACCCTGGAGGCTGGCAGTGAGTCATGTGGGGTAAGTGGTCCCAAGAGCGCAGCTCAGGAGGAGGGAAACCTCGACGCCGGCAGGTGCCAGGCTGCCCCCGGCAGCTGAGTTTTTGTTTCAGCTGCAGCCAAGGCTGGCAACTGGAGCGTTTCTTTTTAGAGAGGCAGGAGTGCAGCTGGGGACCTTGCCACGCCCCCCACCCAGGCCCTGCCCACTGTTGCTGCCCCTGGCCGGCAGGCCCAGCAGCCTTCCGCAGAAAGCCGCCTCGGCAGCTCCTGCAGCCCTAGGAGCTCTCCCACACCTCCCCTGCTGCACCTCCTCTGCCCTCCTCCCTGCCCCTTGATGGCTCCCTGTGGCCTCTGAAGTAACTAGAGAGCCCTGAAGGCCTGAGGCTGTCCTGCTTACCCTCTGCCCTGCCCCCCCATCTCCATCCTAGGCTTCTGCAGGGATGCAGGGAGACCCTCTCCATCTTCATGACTTCCTCTGAGCTTTTGCTAGGGCTCCGCCCTCCATCTGAGGCACCTCTCCTCGGCTGTTGCCTCCAAGCCTCCCTTTCTGCAGGCCAAGGCACTGTCCCCTCCTGTGGGAAGCCCCTGCTTCCCCTTGATCTTCTCAGCATGTTCCCATGACTCCTCTTTGGGAGCCCCTGCTCTCCCCTAGGTGGCAGGAGTGGGGTCTCCTGCCCCCGTGGTCTCAGTGCCGGTACATAGTAAGTACTCCTCACATGCTTATCTTTCGGGTCAGGAATGAATGGAAAATTGCAAACCCCAACTTGCCCCTAGCTTCTGCTGGGTCATTGGCCAGGGCCAATTGGTTGTTGGCCAGGCCAGGGCAAAGCTGGTTGAGGTCCTGCCCTTGTGTGGGCCCAGAGTGTGATGGAATGGGCATGCGCACTCTAGTCTCCAGGACTCCAAAGCCCAGGAAGACAGGGGTTCTAGCCAGTCAGGACAGTCACAGGCCCATCCCTGTCCTGGCATGTGGGGTGGAGACCTTCCTCTCTCCTCTCAATACCCTTCCCTCTCTGCTTCTCTCCCTGGGATAGAGCAGGGCTTCTGTGGCCCCCAGGATGGCAGATCTTCCTGAGAAGGTTGTTGAATTCTTACCACTAGCAGCCCTGAGCCCCAGGTCCTCACACTCCCACACCACAGCCTGGCATTGGCCACCTGGTACACATTCTTGATGGGGAGGGATGGACTGATTGCAGGACCTGTGATCTTTGGGTCTTCTCTCTGTGCCAGGCTCTGGGTTGGGACCCAGCACACATCTCAGTAGAACTGAAATGGGTTACTGAATGTAACATGAGCAGTGGTCAAAGTCACATGAGATCATTGGCTGTGGGTTCAGATCCCAGCTCTACCACTTGATCTGCTGTGTGTGTGATTTGAATTAGTTGCTCGCATTTTATTTTTAGCTCCTTGAATTTTTTCCTGTTATCTCTATGCAGCCATTATTATTTTTATCTGAAGGGTATTAAATAATGCCCTAGGTTTAGAATACCAGATACCTAATAAATGATGCTCCAGTAAAGATATTCACTGCTCTCATGTGGAACTAGAGCCCAGAGAGGTTAATTAGTATGCCCAAGTTCACACAGCTATTAAGTGCTGGAGGCCAGATCCACACTCTTTCCACTCCTCACTGGCCTCTGCCAGAACTTAACAGCAGGCATTTTGTCACTTGAAGATAAAATGACCCTTCTGACCAACTTCCGAGTGATGTTACATTGTCTGGACATCAAGACAGTGGAGTTTGTGGGTGCAGGTCAGAGGTCGCCCCAGCACCCATCACATAGGAGTTACTTAGGCGAAGGGGCTGCCAGGGTCCTGTGACCCAGCAGGAGCTTTGAGGGATGGTGGGCCAGGGAGCCTGGAGCTGGCAGTGCAAAGCCAGGTATCCCTCAGCACGGTTCCTGAGGTTCTAGGGGAGCCCCCCACATCCTACCCAGGTTTTTTGAAGTGGGAGGTCTTAGAGGGTGGCGTCCCAAGACTGCTGTTGGAACAATAAAAGCAGATGGGGACGCCCCGCAGGGAAGCCAGACTTCATTTGCCAAGACAATGGTCCTGTCCAGCGGCCTAGGCCTGTCCTTACCCCATCGATCACCCTACTGAGAACAGGATGTGGCCACCTGCGCCTGCCCTGACACTCAGACACAAGTGCTTCCAGAGGCTCCCAATCCCCAGCTCACGGTCTGAGCCACCCCAGTCCGCCTTCCCCTGCTCAAGCAGCAGCACTGAGTCCCATTACTCTACACACTTCGCCTGTCCTCCGCATGCTACTGGCACTTCACAAAAGAAGAAACTGAGGCTGAGGGAATGAAGAGTCTTTGTTTGAATCGCAGCTCTTTGGGGCTCACCAGTGACTCAGCTTCATGGGTTTGGGTGACACCTATATGTTCTCGGAGTTCTGTTTTAGTTTGGTTTATTGAGACAATCTCACTGTGGAGCCTAGAGTGGTCCAAAGCTCAGCGATCCCTGGGCCTCCGAGTGCTGGAATCACAGACATGAGCTACGGTGCCCAGCTGATATCCTGATGTTTTGATCTGTATCACTATCTTCATTAGACCTATGGCCTCTCTTTGGGGACCGTCTCCTCTGTCTGGGGGTACCTTTGGGGGCAGGTTGGAAGCTCCTGACTTGATCACATCCTTGGGGTCCCCAGCCTGGGATAAGAACCTTTTAGTGAAACTCAAGAGCAGGAGGAGGAGAGGAGAGGAGAGGGCTCCACTGCCCCACCATCCAGTCACGGAGACTCTGTGGGTTCCTTTTAGATCCTAACAGCACAGCAGAGGCCTGGAAGACAGAAGGCAGCCCCTAGTCCCAGGTCCTGTGCAGGACACCCAAGATCCCGTTCCCATGACCGGGAGAGGCCCTCCCCAGCTTAGCCACCCTGAGGCCATCTGTGTGGTGAGCTGTGTGGGGTCAAAGGCCACTTCTGGCCCTGGGAGGATTGGCATGCTCCTTTGGCCAGGGTCCTTGTCCCATCCCTGTGCAGTTCTCACCCCCACCAGCTTGCCTTCCCCGAAGAGCCCTGACACCCAGGGGTGCCATTCTCAGCCCTACCTGGCGCCTAGGTTGGCCACACTGGGCAAGCTGGGTGAGGAGCACACAGGATTCCCCAAGGGCTGGCAAGGGTCTGGCTGGCCTGGGAGACTTGTCCTGTTGTGTTTCTTCTCTGAGCATCAGTGGATATGTTCTCTGACCCCATGTTGGCTGAACACACGTGCCCAACCCCTGGAGGCTCCTCTAGAACCTTTAGGATTTCTCAGACAATGGAGGGTCTTGTAAACTGGCAACATGAATTCCCATGGTCCCTTGGCAGACCAGATCTCGGGACCATCCAAACCAATGTCCAGGGTTTTCCTACTGAGGAATTGACCCCTAGGGCCTTTGCATTGACCTACATCCTCAGACCTGGTTGGTTTTTTTGTTTTGTTTTTTGTTTTTTGAGACAGGGTCTCACTTTGTAGTTCAGGCTGGCCCTGAGCTCACTATGGTGCCCAGGCAAGCCTTGAACTCAGCAATCCTCCTGTCTCTGCCTCCCAAGTGCTGGGATTACAGGCGTGAGCCACCACACCCGGCCCTGCTTTTATTTTTTATTTTGAGAAAAGGTCTTGCTAAATTGCCCAGTCTGAGTTTGACTTTGGGATCCTCCTGCCTCAGCCTCCCAGAATGCTGTGTCACCAAACCCAGCCCTAAAAACATTTTTGAGCAGTGTAAATCTTTTCCCAAGTGAAATCTAACCCATAGTCCCACCACTAGCTGTAAAACCCAATAAAGCAGTGTTTTATAAGAAATGTAGCACTCCACCACCACCCATAATTCCTTTCTCAGAATTAAAACAGCCTCTAATTTATGCAGAGGCAACCTTAGAGCCTACACTCAGTCAGACAAAGTCTCTTCAGATTCTGCTACACAGATTCTGTGTAACCACTGCTATGCCTCCCTGTACTGTACTTGCTTAGAGTGAATCAATGAGGGAAAGAGAGGTGTGGTTCTCAAGGCTGTAAAATGACACAGTGGATGGTTACACTTGCCATGTGCTGAGCCTCAGCAGGCTTTGGATACTCTTGTCCAGAAAGTACTGAAGCAGGCAACAAAGTGCTTGAGAATAGCACCTGTTCTTCCCTTAAACTGGAATACACTTCAGTGAGCCAGGGAAGACCAAGTTACAGTGGAAGAGGGGAGAAAAATGCACTTCAGCAGCGCTATGCCTGCCTAGCAAGCACAAGGTCCTGAGTTCAAAAAGCAGTCCCTGTGGGCCGGAGATTTAGCTCAGTGCTTCCTGCACATACCTAGCAAGCGCAAGATCCCTGGTTCGATCCCCAGTAACCACATACAACAATACTGGGCATGGTGATTCATGCCCATCAGCAGTCAGTACCACACACCACAATGCTGGGCATGGTGGCTCATGCCTGTAATCCCAGCACTCGGGAGGCAGAGGCAGGAGGATTGCTGAGTTCGAGACTTGTCTGGGCTGCAGAGTGAGTTTAGAGCCAGCCTCAACTACAAAGTGAGACCCTGTCTAAAGAAAAAAAAAATAAAAAGCAGTCCCTGGTACTGAAAAGCAAATTATATATATAATAGAAGATGTCAGGCACAATACTGCATACCTATAAACTGGCTACTTAGGAGGCTGAGGCAGGACGTTGGCATACTCAACAAGTCTAGACGAGAAACTGTCTCCAAAAAAAAGGCTGAGTGTGGTGGCTCACAATAATCCCAGTACGCAGGAGGCGGAGGCAGGAGGATCACAGTGAGTTTGAGGCCAATCTGGGCTACATAGCAAGCCTCAAAAAAGGAAGGGGGAATACTATCAGAGGGGGAGGTGGTTGAGAGGAATAAATAACCAGGAAAGAACTTAACCCTAATTAGGATTAGTGTTATTTTGTTTTGTTTCCTGATACTTCACCATCAGACCTGAGTCATGAGAAGGGCGTCTCTAGCATACAGCGCCTCTGACATCTCTTCCAAGGTGACTCGGGTTGCTGACTGTCCCATCTGGGGCGCTGTAGAGCCAGCACCAGGCAGGGCCTATGGGGCGGGCAGGCAGGGCACACCTGCTGCCTCTTCTCGCCTGGGTTCCTGGGGCCTTGTGACACAGTTCCAACTGGCTACCAGAGTGATGGGAAAGATGGCATCCATCATCACCAGGATCCTTGGCACGGTTTCTGCCGTGACACACATTTCTGCATGACTCTGCCAGGCTGGTATCTTGGCAGCTGAACAGTGCCAAGGCCAGCATGAAAATCCCTCAGCTGGAAGGCAGGTCCCAAGCAGTCTTCCCAGTCTCCTCATACCCTGGGGTCATACTTCATCCTGCCCACAGTGCCAGTGCCAGTACCAGGCTGGTCGGGCCCTCATGTCCACAGCCACAAAGGAAGGACTGAGGCTGCCCATGAGGCACAGGCCTTACAGCCCAGAGCTGGACAAGGCCATTCAGGGCCTCGAAGGGGCACCATAGCAGGCTTCTTAGAGGAGGTGGCATTTGGACAGGACCTGGCAGACAGCAGAGAAGGGAGGGTACAGACTGTTCCAGGCAGAAGGAACAGCCTGGTTGAGAACAGAGAGATAGGAAAGATGGGTGTGTTTGGGGCCCAGAGAATAGTTTGTTGGCTCTGAAAAGAGAAATCCAAAGTTAGGACTGCAAAGCCAGGTTGGGGTCACATTATAAGAGGTCTTAAGTGTGAAAGGGAGGAATCTGCGGCTAAATGGGAAGGTTACAAGGAGCCATGGTCAGAGTTGAACTGTAGAAGTCACAGGCAGTGGAAATGGGCCGAGTGGAGCAGCCCAGTGCAGATAAGGACTGAAGAGCGGGATGGTGTCCTGTGGGTGCCCTTGGCTCAGCCAGCTCCCCCTGGGCTTATCTCCCCTCCCTCCTGCCCCTTCAGGGTTCTGGTCTCACTGCTGTCCCTCTTCTGCCAGGTGCGGGCAGATCCCTGAGGTTAGGGGTGCGCTTTGCCTTCCCCCAAGCTATCCCCAATATCCCTGCAGCACGACTGCAGAGTGACCCCAGAGCTGCCATAGGCCTCAAACCTGGCTCTGTCACTGCAGCTGGACAAGGACAGTGCACAACTGACAGGCGCTCAGCGCCCCCAGGCTGCTGGGGGCGTGGCCTCCTTAGGGTTCTCGTTAGTGAGGCACTGGGGGCCACGCCGTGGGCGCAGGAGTCCAAGTCAGGACCCAGGGTCTGAAGCCTCAGGAAGAGGTGATGTCACAGGACAAGAGTCCACTCAGTCCCACCCACTCCCCTGGCTCCACAAATCTTCAACTGGACCAAGAGAGACAAGACGGAGGGTGATGGGACCACTGTGTTCAGCCCTGGGGAGGAGCCAGAGATGGGAAGGGCCCACAGCCTTTCAGTTTCTCCCCATTCCCAGAGAGTCAGCAGGGTGAGGGGACCCCAGGAACTGAGCTGATCCAGGGAAGAGGGGATGCTGGGAACTGAGGAATCAGCACAGGCTGGACAACCTTTCCTCAGACCCAGGCAATTATCTAGTCACAAATCACACGGAAATGGTGGCGTAAGCGCCTCTGGGAGCCCAGTGGGCCACTGGGGAAGCCATAAAAATTCAGTCATTCAGCTGACCCAGGTCGGAGCCAGCCAGATATGGGGAGGCTGGGTGGAGAGGGGAGTGGCAGGTGGGCGCCTCAGCCTCCCACAGTCAGCTTCCCTCTGAAGTCCTCCGGACCTCCCACCTGGATCACAGGAGGAACACTGTGTCCGCAGGAGGCTTCCTGCAGGGGTAGGGGCTGAGTCTGCAAAGCCTTCGAGCCAGCTGAAGGGACAGCATCAGACCTCAGGGCTATACCGTGGGGGGAGCAGGAGCTGGGCGGACCAGGAACACCCACAGGGTAAGAGTGAGCACAGGCCACTTGGGAGGCGGGACTTACTCTCTTCTGTCTTTGGAAAAAGGAGAAAGGACAGGAGCCATTTCGAGGACAGTGCATCCACACAAAGCCCTTCCAATGCATGTGCAGCCTGTGTGCTCCACTGTGATGACATTGTTGTCCTGGTTTTAGGTCCCTGGCTCAGTCTTAGCTACTGCATGTGGATTTCTGAGTCAGGAGGCACGGAGGGGATGACTCGGCTGTGTTCCCAGGCCTCAGCAAAGGGCAGAGGTTTGGGCACAGAGTGACTCCATGTCAGCCGAGAGCCTCCACCTCAGCCTGGCTGTGCGTATGGAGCCCTCTGGTGCCATCCTTGGCGATGTGGGGGGTCAGCAACCATAGGACGCCATTGGCAAACTCCAGGATTTGGGTGTGTTTGATACAGAACTGGGAGTGGAATTCTGGGGCGCCCTATCACTGAGCTACACCCCCACCCCTTACAGGATCTGGTTAAATTGCCTAGCCTGGCCTCGAAGTTGTGATTCTTCTGCCTTGGCCTAGGGTAGTTGGGATGGCAGGCATGTGCCACTATGCCCATCATTGACCCCGGTTTTCTTTTGTTTTTCTGGTACCAGGGAATTAAACTCAGAATCTTTCTATAGTGAGGACGGTGCAGTGCTACTGAGTAAATCCTCGGCCCTATTTTCTGACACAGGGTCTTGCTGTGCAGTTTAAAGGAGCCTTGAACTCACAGCCATCCTCTCCCACAGCCTCCTGTGTACCGGGATTACAAACACGTGCCGCCACACCCAGCAGCATTTCCCAGTTTTGAGAACTAAAAATGTCTCAAGCGTTACCAAATGGTACCTTCCATCCCTGGTGGGAAAAACGGAGCACGACTGTAGGACGCATGGCGCCGGACGCAGGGCTTTGGGGTCTCCTGCTCAGTGTCGCCTCTATTTGCAGGAAGAAGCCATGGTGGGACCCGCACTCCGCAGCGCCCTCTTGCGGCTGCTCGTCCTCATGGCGTTCCTGGAGCTGAGCCTAGCCGGCTCCCTCGCCCCGGGATCGCCCCTCCGGACCCCGCCTGAGAATCGCATCGACCCCAGGGGCCCCGCGCTCTGGACACTTCAGGCCAGCCACCACCGCCCGCGAGGCCTGGGCAAGAAGGAGCGGGGCGCGGGCTTGCCCGGGGCTGCGGCCACCGTCTCCAGGAGGCCCGCGCAGAGCCCTGCCAGCCTGCAGGACCAGGACCTGCTCCTGGGGCTGGCACTGCCCTACCCCGAGAAGGAGCATCGGTCTCCAGGCTGGGAGAGGACAAGGAGACGGGGCCGCGAGCACAAGAGACGCAGGGACAGAGCGAAGCTGCACAGAGGTACCTGGAAGTGGGGGGCAGGGGGACAGATCCGAAAGGCTCAGGGCTGGAGGTGGGCATGGTGTGGGATTCCCCTGGCAGGCCTCCAGAGCCGGTGGGCACCCAGCAATGGAACCCCAGGGGCTCACTGAAGTCGGAGCAGTCTGGTAAGAGGAGAGAAGCCTGGGATGCGGCTGGCAGGGGAGAGAGGGCTTGGTTCCATAGAGGCCCTTATCCACCCATCCACCCTGTGGGGAAGTTCTGCCTGGTGTCAGACCTGAGTTTTTCCTACTGTCAGTCCTGAGGAGAGAGCATATTCTTCAGTCAACTCGGAGTTGGCAGAGTGGAGCTAAACTAGGCTCTGAGCCAGGGAGTGGTGACCAGACTGATCCCCTCTCCTGCACCCAGCTGGCCTCACTTCCAGCCCAGGCCCTCCCTTGTGTCAGGGTGGGCTGGGCGCAGGCACCTAAGGGACCTCCAGAGAAACAGCAGGGTCCTGGAAGCCTGGTTCAGTGGCCCAGGGGCAGGGGACAGAGAACTTTGCAAATTGCTGATTATGATGCCCCAGGCTGACTGGGCTTCCATTAATGAGTGGTTCTGAGGTCCCCGTTCCCTCCTGGGATTCATCTGGGCAGGGTGGGGTGACCCCAAAGCCCAGATGCCCGTAACCCCTGCTGACCTGCAGTGTCCCAACTCACACCAGCCCAAGGCCCTGTGCCTCAGACGGCAGACCTGAGCTTGAATCCAGACGCTGTGTGCCGTTGGGGAAGTCACCCAACCTCTCTGTGTTTCCATCTCTTCCCTTGGAAGTTGATGGAAGCCGTAGGAGCACCCACTTCCCAGTGCTTAGACAGGAGGAGCCCTTGTGGAGTGGTCCAGCCAGGGCCTTGTATAGCATGGGCTCAATAAACAGTCTGTGACTACTGATCAGCCCATGGGAAGCCCTGGCTTGTGAGTGGGTGGCTGTACTCTCACCTCCCAGCAGTGTCCCTCGGCCTTTTCCTGCTCCCCACTCTGGCCTCACCTCCTCCAGGGAGCCTCTAGGGTCCCTCCCATCACCTCCCATCAGTTGCCTCTACCTCCCTGGCTGTCCCCAGCCAACCCAGACAGGGACTTCCTAGAGCCCTCGTTCCGGGAGAGCCCCAGCAACACGTGGACTTCATCACACACACACACACACACACACACTCTCTCTCTCTCACACACACACACACACACACCCCGCTCCCCAGGAGGGGGCGCCACCAGCAGGGTCAGTTGAACCAAGGGCTTGTCACCCCTCCCTGCTGCCCCGGGTTTGCAGAGGAACGAGGGCTGTGGCGTGTGCTATCGCTAGGTGGCAGCAGGCCAAGCCCTGTGCTCCCCGCCTTCTCAGGCCGAGCGCTAGTGCGGGGCCCCAGCTCCCTGATGAAGAAGGCGGAGCCCCCTGAGGCCCTGACTCTGGACGCCACCTTGGAGGAGTCTTCCACCAGCCTGGCCCCCGCCATGCTCTTCCTCACCACCCTGGAGGCAGCACCCGCCACGGAAGAGGCCCTGGTCCTTCCTGCTACCTCTCTGCAGCCCCGGGTAAGGGGCTCAAAGCAGCCTCGAGGTTGGGAGGGCTTTGCAACCTGCCTAGTGCGCTTAGGGAAACTGAGGCACGGCAGGAGGGAGTCAGTAGAGGCCACCAGGCCTAGACACAGAGGCTTCTGTAGGAGAACATGGTCTGCGGCCCTGTGGGGACAGCCAAGGAAGCAGGAGACGGCTCAGCACAGCCCGAGGCCTTTGGGAAGAGCTTGAGGTCCTGGAGAGTCAAGAGGGTTGTCACAATAGCTGTGCAAACCACGGTGCCATGACACAGCACAGACCACCTTTAGTTATGCTCTGACCTCTCCACTCAGTATCTGAAATAGATACAGGGGTGAGAAAGCAAGAGGATGTTGTTGATGGCGCCTCCCGGCAGGGGGGGAAAAAAAACCTAAATAAAAACTGGTCACATGGGGCCGGAGGGTTAGCTCAGTGGTTCCAGTGCCTGCCTCGAAAGCGCAAGGTCCTGAGTTCGATCCCGGTAACTACATACAATGCTGGGCGTGGAGTCTCACACCCACCAACAATCAATACCACATACCACAGTGCCGGGCGTGGTGGCTCATGCCTGTCATCCCAGCACTCGGGAGGCAGAGACAGGAGGATTGCTGAGTTCCCGGCTTGCCTGAACTACATAGTGAGCTCAGAAACAGCCTGAACTACAAAAGCAAGACCCTGTCTCAAAAAAAAACAAAAAAACAGGTCACTGCCAGGGATTTAGCTCAGGGCTTCTGGCACCTGCCTTGCAAGTACAAGGTCACAAGTTCGAGCCCTGGTACCAAAAAAAACAAAAAGACTTGATCATGGTTCTCACACCTCTTCCATGATGCTGAAAAATTTCTAAAACAAACCATTAAAAGGGTTCATAATAATATATTTTACAGGTCATTAATATAGAATATATTTTATATGTATAAAATAAAACTAATGATTTTTGTCAGCACAGTAGTGACTTCTCATCCACAGCTTTACTTTTTGCAATTTCAATCAACTGTGGTCCAAAAATACTAATTGTGTGAGGTGTGGTGGTACGCACCTGTAACCTCAGCATCGGGAGCTGCGCCAGGAGGAGTGCTGTGAATTTGAGGCCAGCCTGGGCTACGTAATGAGTTCAAATCCAGTCTGGACTACATAGGGAGGCCCTGTCTCAGCCTAGCACAGGAAAAACAGGGGCCAGTACTGTCCTGTCCAAAGCATCCTCTGGGGTCCTGGGAGTGTCTCCCCAGATAATGGGGGCCCCCTGGAGGCCTTTCTTACGCTCTTTCTGGATCCCACTGCATCATGGGATTCTGATGATCACTGTAACCTGACCCCAGCAGGGCATGGTTATCCGACCCCTGAATCCACCAGTAGAACCCCAGTTGGTTGGTGCCAGCCCAAGACCCTACATTCCTGCTCCCCTCTGCCCCCTTCTGCAGATGCCGCCCAGGTCAGACGGGGAGGTAATGCCCACACTGGACATGGCCCTGTTCGACTGGACTGACTATGAGGACTTAAAACCTGAGGTCTGGCCCTCTTCAAAGAAGAAAGGTTTGTAGCCGTCCCTGCCACCCTGTGCCGTCCCCCCAACTCTTCTGAGTGAGCCCTGTGTGACCTGCCCATGTGTGTGCATGGAGGGGTCCTTGGCCTAACCCAGAACTGACACTAAGAACAGAAAGCCAGGGGCCGGAGGGTTAGCTCAGTGGTTCGGGCGCCTGCCTCGCAAGCGCAAGGTCCTGAGTTCGATCCCCGGTAACCACATATAATGCTGGGCGTGGAGACACGCCCACCAACAATCAACACCCTACATACCACAATGCTGGGCGTGGTGGCTCACGCCTGTAATCCCAGCCCTCCGGAGGCAGAGACAGGAGGATTGCTGAGTTCGCGGCTGCTTGCCTGGGCACCACAGTGAGCTCAGGGCCAGCCTGAGAACGGCAGAGAGTCTTTCTCCAGCCATACTGTGGTAAAGGTTATATGGGCTGGGTCTTGGCTACTGATGACAGATATTCTTGTCCCCAGAGAAACACTGGGGTCCATTCTCTGGCAGTGGTAACGAGACATCACCAGCCGAAGGGGAGCCGTGTGACCATCACCAAGACTGCCTGCCAGGTACCACACGAACACCTGAGGACCGGGGGGGGGGGGGGGGGCAGCAGGGATAGGCTCCCAGGTGGGGGACAGCCCCTGGTCCCTTTTATGCCTTTCTGGTACTGAGAATCAGATTGCACTGAGCTACCTCCCAGCCCTGTCTATTTTTTATTTTGAGACAGGGTCTTGCTAAGTTGCTAAATTGCCCAGGCTGGGCTCGAATTTGTGATCCGTCTGCACCCAGTACTGGGATTATAGGCCTGAACCACACACCCAGCTCGCCATGACAGTGTGGATAATAAATAAGGACAATAGCAGTTTCCAAGTTTCCAAGGGAGGCTGTCTCGTGTGAGTGTATTTAATATATCACAGCAACTGAGAGAGAGGCACTATCATCCTCAGTTTTCGGGCCCAGGAGAAGCTATGTGTCCTTCTGGGGTGATTCTAGTAATGTCCTCACCAGCTCAGCAACTGTCTCCGTCACGACAGCCACATAAGGAGCCTGATGTCTGGCTAAGCCTCACTTCTGTCCCTCATCGGGGCAGGTAGGCCCTTCGGAAGCAGATGCTGAAGTGGAGTTAGAAATGCAAGAGGTGGCTGGATATGGCGGTGCATGCCTGTAATCCCAGCACTCTGGTAGGCTGAGGCAGGAGAACGAGAAACTGCAGCCTAGGCTGGGCCGGGGAACTTAGTGGCTTAGTGAGAACCTACCTCAAATGAAAAATAACAAAAGGGCTGGGGTGCAGCTCAAGTGGGAAGGGCCTGGGTTCAATCCCCAGCACTGCAACAACAAGAAAAAGGCAGAGTACAAGAGGTCTGTCTTGGGGGTTGGGAGAAGCCTGTGAAAGGTCAAAGGTGAGGGAGCTGGGTGAACAGAGAGGCCTCCAGGGAACCTCCAAGTCGGGCCAAGCACTGAGCACTCCGAGCCCACTGCTGCTCCAGAAGGCCCATGTGGGAACAGAAAAGGCCAGGCCCTGTGCCCGACCCGGCCCCAGTGCCTCACGGGGACTGCCTTCCTTCCCAAGCCACTGTTCATTCTTACCTTGAGCACAAAGATCACTCGAGTTCAAACCAAACATGAATCTCCCAGGGCAAACCCACATCCCAAGGCCGCCCCAGCATCAGTGTCCCCATCTGTCAAAAGGGGGCACTGGTGTCCAAGGTCCTCGCTGCTCTGGGCTGACTCACACCTGGTGGCACCTAGCCCTTACCCTGCTGTCCCAGAGATGACCCCACACTGCCATTCCCATAATTCATCAGTTGCCCATCTAGGCCAACTGGAGTCTGTACCACCACTCCTGGGAGCTTGGCTGTGACACCCATGGGTGATTCGACCCCCGCGCACCAGATGGCCCCCCGCCAGGGTGCAGGCTGCCACCAGGATGATGGATTTCCTGTCCCGGCAGTGGGGGGGTGGGCTGCTCAGTTTGGCTGAGCACCGCACTGGCTCTGTCTGCAGGGACCTGCTGTGATTTGCGGGGACATCTCTGCATGCCCCACAACCGCGGCCTCAACAACAAATGCTTCGACGACTGCATGTGTATGGAAGGTGAGTCTCGGGGAGGGGCTCCCCACTCTCCTGGTCCCTCGGGTCTCTATCAAAGCTGGTTCTGTAAGCCAGGTATGATGGCACAGGCCT
>PVIC010027022.1:0-18213 GCA_004025085.1 Thryonomys swinderianus
CGAGGCAGGCGCCGGAACCACTGAGCTAACCCTCCGGCCCTTCATTTCATCTTTTAAAGTGGCTATACCACTTTGCATTCCCACCAAAGTATAGAAGAGTTCTTATTTTTCTACATCCTCACTGACAGTTGTCTTTTTAAAATAATAGCCCTGGAGGTGGTGATTCCTCTTGTGATTTTGATGTAATTTGGTTACACACTCATTGAGCTTTGAATTATATAGTAAAGAATCATATGGTGGGCTGGAGATTTAGCTCAGTGGTTCTGGCAACTGCCTAGCAAGAGCAAGGTCCTGAGTTTGATCCCCTGTAACCACGAACAATGCTGGACGTGGTGACTCACAACCACCAGCAATCAATACCACATACCACAGTGCTGGGTGTGGTAGCTCATGCCTGTAATCCCAGCACTCAGGAGGCAGACAGGAGAATTGCTGAGTTCAAAGCTTCCCTGGGCTACATAGTGAGCTCAGGGCCAGCCTGAACTACAAAGAGAGACCCTGTCTCAAAAACAAACAAACAAACAAAACAAAAGAATCATATGGTAATTTACCAAAAGCTGTTTCACATTTGCATATATCAAGGAGCAAAAGGATTCCGCTGCATTCTTAAGCAAAGAGGAATGTCCCTCAATTGCAGGGTGTTTGTTATGCCATTATTCAGTTATTCAAGCTGTCCCTTTTCTTTGGTCACTCTTAGAAGATCTTAGGCCTCAGGAAAGTGTGTGGCTTTGAAGGATTCAGCGTATGGAAGTTAGGTGGTCTGGGGCAAAGGGGAGCCGTGGCCTCAGGCATGTTGTCAGGATAGGCTGGACAGACCTGGAAACTGAGGGTTCTAAGTAAATAGAGCTCTGTGAACTTCTTCCCCTAGGGAAGGGGCCCCCAACTTGACAGACCTTCAGATAGCACAGGCAGTATGTGCTAGAGTTGGGGTTTTAGACTCAAAGGAATAGAAGTTTGAATCCTAACTGCCATGCACTGCCAGTGTGACATTGGGCCAATTCATACAATCATGCTTTCTTCCTTTTCTGTAATGCGGGATACCATTAATTGATACATCTGTCACTCAGTCATGAGGAGTAAATAAAAATATGCAGATAAATGTATAAAGCAAAGTTCCCGGAACATAATAAGCATGTGATGCTTAATGTTACCTCAGCTTGACCAGCTAAGAGAAGCCCATGTAACCAGGAGAACATTACTTCGCTTGTGTCTAGAAGAAAGTAATTAACATTTGAATCAGCAGACTGAGCAGAAAATTCCCAATACATCCTGTTTGTTCTGTTTCTCTGGAGAAGCCGGATAGAAAAATTCATAGGCACTCGACAAATATTGCCTTAGTCTTCCTTCTCCCCTCCCCCATCTCCTATATGCCAGGCTTTCTTCAAAGCACTTCGTATGGATTATTTTATGCAGTCACCCAGCAACGCTATTAAGTATGGAGTTTTATTTCCTCATTAACACACAGAGAGACTGAGGACGGCAGGAGTTCAAGTCAAAGTCATAAAACCAGCCAGTAGTAGGACAGCCTTCAAAGCCAGCAAGCCCTCTTCTCCTAGATGTGACCCCTCAAATTAGGTGGCCGTAAGCAGATGCAGTTCTGTCTCAGTGCTTGGAACCCACAAACCCACATCCATTATGCAGTTTTATTAATGGCAGCAAAAATCTCCTGAAAGAGAAAAGTTCCATGAACTTTGCTCAAACTTTCACAAAGCCAATCCAGAGTCTCCTGGAAGTCTGCTACCCAGAAGCTCTTGACAGGGGGCCCAGTTTCCGGGTCAGTGCCCTCTACAGAGCTAGCTGGAGAAACTGCCGTGCTGGAAGGGCCTTTGGCAGTGTTTTCAGTCATTGTCAGGCAATATTCCTGCTCTGTCCCGGCCTTCAAATGTGCAAAGAAGCCTCTAACTTAGCCATAGTTCCGCCTGCTGAGGTCTGTCGTGCAGAATCTGTGCCGGGTATTACTGAGCTGTTTGGATAAATCATCCTGAGTTAGGCCCTGAGGTACTGGGCAGGGTTCAGCAGCATGTTGCTGTGTTTATTTTAATTAGATTCTCCCAGCTGCAGAGCGGGCAGTGTGGATGTCCTGGGGCTGCCCTTGCCTGCTGCTCCAGAACCTTGGCATTGGAGCTCTTTGCAGAGGTCTTGTGGGTGTCAGGAGGGGGAAGGGCGGCTGGAGTCCTATTTGGAAGTTAGAGGAACCAATGGAAAAGCTTGGTCCATGACTGCCCGACTGGCCAATGAAATGACCTTCTTTTGGGTAACTGGCTGTCCAGCCCGGATTCTGGGTAGCAACAGTGCTGGACATCTGGCACCACTGTGGCACGTCCCTGTGGCAGCTTATTTTGAGTCTCACGCCTGTTACTCTGAGTCAGGAGTAATGTCTTTCATTCTGAGACATCTAAACCCCCAACCGCAGGCATGTTTTCTTCCAGGGCAGAGGGCAAATGCAATTACATCTGTGACCAATTTGCACAGCTGGGAGCTCAGCCTCCTGACAGAAACATTTATTTGAGATTCAGGTCTCCAGGGAGCTGGGTCACCAGACAGGAAGTAAGGTCTAGCAAGCATTTGTTGTCCAATATGTGAATGCTTGCTAGTCCGTGCCATGAGGACAAAACAAAACAACAGAAAGCGTCAACTTTGACTTTTATTAGCTAAAAATGAAACTGTTCTTCCAATAAACCCGAAGGGTTTCCAAGGCAGAGATGAGAAGACGAGTATTCAAAGAAGGCATGACCACCACTGAGCCTGGCACAGACAACTAGAGGAAGGGGCGAGAGACACTTAGGTGGCAACACTCAACTCCAACCACTTCACATCTTAGTGTCCTGAGCAAGTCTTCATGCCCAGGCCCTTTGGTCAAATTATGCACCTCTCTGGGTCCTCCAGTTTTTTAAGGGCCTAAACAGTTTTCAGGATTAGAAAAAAAAAAATACAGCCCCTATTCAAAATAGAAAATTTAGCCAGGCATAATGGGAGTAGCATTGGAATCCCAGGATTCTATGAGGCTGAGGCAGAAGGATTACAAATTTGAGCCCTGCCTGGGCAATTTAGAGACTTAGACCTTAACCAAGTTTTGTTGTTGTTGTTTTTATTTTTATGTACAAAAAAATAAATAAATAACAGTTTTAAGCTAAAATTGAAAAATCTAAAAAAGTAACATTAGACCTAGTCATTAATTTTTAAATATATATATTTTAAAATGTATAATTTAGATAGTTTGTTGAATTAGAGTTTCTCACTGTATAAGAATTTCCAAGGGGCTAGAGATTTAGCTCAGTGGTTCTGGCACCTGCTTTGCAGGCGCAAGGTCCTGAGTTCGATCCCAGTAACCACTACAAAGCGAGACCCTGTCTCAAAAAAAAAAATTTTTTTTCCAAGTAGGTCTTATAAGTGCTGAGAAGTCACAGCTTGTCATTAACTGTGTTTATTACAACCAGATAATTTTTAAAGCAAAATGATGCAACTCTTGCCAGTTTTTAGAGTGAAAATGCAATGTAGAGTGAGGACATTTTAGCATGATTCATATATGATGTGGCATAAGATGTACAAAGATGCTACAATATCCCACACTTCTCCTGTCTGGTCCTCAGCTGCCTGCTCAGTAGTAGCAGGAAATCTCTGTTCTCATAGAGCCCAGCCTCCAAAGGCTTAGCTCAGCCTGGGGAGAATGTCCCTAGTTACCTGTGTCCACGTCCCACAGACAGTGAGGGAACCTTTAAAATTGAAAACAGCCTCGTGATCATCCACCTCAGAGACAGGGAACAGCTTTTACCATGGAATTGCTAAGAACAAAGAATGGGAGGCAGAAGAGGCAGTAACAAAGTTTACTTGGAGAATTACAAGTGAGGGTGAGAGAGAAACTGGTTCTGCAGAGCAAACCTAGGGCTGAATAAGAGAGAGGAAAAATTAAAAAGTATGCCTTGGAGAACACAGGGTGGGCTACTGGGAGAAAAGCCACTGTAGTACAATTTCAGTGACCTCCAGTCTCCTTGTGTTTTCTACATATTGCAGGAATCCATGAAAACTGCATATATGGAGCCTTGTGAACTATTTGGCTCCTGTGTCCTGTAATCTGGTCACACTTCCTTCTCTACCCAGCTCTGTCACTTGCTACCTCCTCAACTGAGAGTCTCTTCTTCCAGGGCTAATGCCCTTCAGGACCTCTGCTGGGAAAGGACACAGAAGAAGAGACTGGAAATCACACAAAGACAGTCCTGCAGCCAGATCCTGGACAACCTCGGGCACCTTCTGCCACCCCCACTGCCCAGTGCAGGGTGAAATGGAAAAGAAAAGAAAATCACCGCTTTTGCAGTCAAGTAACCCAACAAGCTGTTCTCTTGAGGCTTAGAGGGAACAAACTCTGTAGGCCACTGTCACTCGTGAGGAAAGCTCTGAGTCAGGCATGTCTTCCTAGGGCTTTCACGCCACCTGTGACTCCAGCACATCTCGGATGGGCCAGGGCAGGGAAGACATCCAAAGCTATCTTGGAATCTGCACATATTTGTCGTGTCTATTGTTGGGAGGTGGAAACAGATCCTGCTCCCACACTGGGAACCGCACAGCAGTGCCCAGGACTTCAGAAACGCGATGAAGTGTATCTCTTGCTTCACGGGTAAACTGTGCAGAACGGGCTTTGAATGCAAGCCTGCAAAGGTGGAAGAGCCATTCAAAGTTTGCCAAAACTCAAGAAGAAATTGGCCTTGCTGAGTCTTACGGTCAAGATCCAGTTCCTAGCAAAGTCTATGCCCAGCCTCCCTGAAGTGCACCATTGAGAAAACGGCTTGAAAATAGGTTGAATGACAGGGGCTGCATCATGGGTAGAATGGCTTTAATGAGCCAAAAAATGTGGTTTCACCCTGTCTCTGAGTGCCGCTGCCCTCCTCTCTCAGCAGATGTAAAACCTGCTCACTGGAGCAAACTGAGACTTGAAGTGAGCCTGTGCAAACTCCAAGCCAGCCAATCGCATTCACATTCAAGCCCAGAAAATGTGCTCAGTGTGAGGACAGCCGCGTCTGCGCTACAGAGGAACTGTTTGTTTGCAGTCTCCAGTGTAGGGCTGGGGCTGGGGGGGGGGGGGCATGCAGAAGGAAGTCTCTGATCCCCAGCAGGGAAAGATTTTGGAGGGAATTGCCAGTTGGCTCCAGGGTGGCAGGGGAAGGGTTGTTTACTGTACAGTCTGATCCCACTTATTCAGGGGCTGATTATCCAGTTCATGGATTCCCTGGCCTTGGGCCTCCTTCTTTTTAAAGGTTTCCTGACTTTGGTGGTGTTACTGCTCAGCTGGTGCCAAATGGTGGAAAGCAAGAATGAAGAGAATAAAAATAATCTTGCCATATGCCGGTCATTGCTACCCGCTAGCTTATCAGGACCTTGGTTACAACAGAATCTGGGACTTGCCGGAAGGGTTTCCTTCTCTGTCCTCCATATATGATGGCTTGGGTCCCTACTGGGACTGGAAATCCTGAGTGAAGTATCAGGCAAAGTTCTACAAGGCGACACTTTCAGTTTAGAGGGAGAGAGACACCCAGCTAAGCACAGAGTGAGGCATGTGGGGTACATAGAGAGAGAGAGACAGACAGACAGACAGAGCTAAGCAAATACAGAGACCCTGAGGAAACCTCTGGGCTCTGAGCAAGTAGAATTACGGCTGCTTAAGTACTGCTTAATATGATGCAAACTCCGCCCAGCTCCAGGACCACCCAGAATGAGAAAACACGTTTTAGTGATCATTTGAATGCGGATGGTAACAAAGGCCAGAGGGAAGGAGAAAAACGCCTCGCTGTGAGGACATTTGGTGAAGTTAGGACCCAAGAAGTCAAGGAAATGGAAAATGAACACTCTGCAGGAAAAGGGGAATCAACCATTTGCGAGAGACAGGGGGAGGTGGTGACCTCTCATAAAGCTGGCGGTGGGGGAGTCCTGAGACTTAAGAAAAGTTCCTTTAGCGACATTCCCTTACAAGGAGCTAAGCCTTTGTATAATACACGGAAGGCTTAGGACTGATTAATATCATTACTTTGAAGTATAATCTCTTCATTAACTTCTCTCACTTTCCTTTATTGGTGACCATTTGTATTTTTAATTATGCAATGCATGTATTAAATACTGCAATTATACTTTAAAGTTAGAATTGGGATTTTTTAAATCATTCATACAGAGCTTTTCAAAGACCCCCCCACCCCCACCCCGGACATACCCTCCTTCTCTAACCTGACCACTTAACTCAAAGTTAAGGTGCTTTTATTTTTTTAAAACACAACTGACACAGAATAAGAATTAAGTTTTAGTCTTAAGTCTTCAACCTTGCTCTTGACTTTCTATTTGCTTTTGAACATAGAAGGTTTGAGGCTTCTGCGTTTAAATATCCAACAATTTTTTCTGTTGTGGTTCACAAAAGCACTTGCAAAGTCAAGGCTTGGTAAAAACTAGAATTTGGACTTAAGAGCTTTTCTACCCCATAATACCAGGATGTTGCAGAACAATAGAAATAAAACAAAAAAAAACCCACAATTTTTAAAGCTAGTTAGAACATTATAATGGTCTTTAAATTTCTTTGGCCCATATTAACTTTGAGATTCAAATATGGACCTTGTTCCAGAAAAGTCTAGGCTGGGGCTGTAGCTTGCTGGCGGGCAGACACATAGCATGCTCTACGTTCCACCCCCAGGACTCCAAGGGAAGAAAAAAACCCACAGAAATACAAAGGCACAGACTCCTTAAAGACATTCCAACTCTGGCTAGAGTCCCTGCAGCAAGTAAAAAGTTAAGAGAGGAAGGCCGTGGAAAAGTCAAAGGGGACAGAAGTATGAAAAGTGAAAATAAATGCAACTTAATGAGAAAAATCAAAAAGAAGATTGTGGGTGAGCTCCTGTGAAGGATTATCCTGTTTTAACCCCTACAGCCCCAAGGAAGGCAGGATCTCAGAGCAACACACCAACAAAGCTTCCCTAGAGCCAGCACAAGGATACCAACTTGTGGAAGGGAACACAGGGGAGTGTCTGGGAGGAGGGAGTCTGAATTCAAAAGGCCCTAGCAGGAGCTGCTTTGTGACTAAATCAGACTTGACAGGCAGGGCATTTGCCTCTGCTGTCATCTCTAAGCAGAAATCCGGATGACATATTTAGTACGCTCTTGAGATGCCTCGGTATGTAAAAGGAAGAGCCAGCATATGTTCAAGCCACGAGGGTGAAACTACCCTGTGAGTGGTGGAAACGACTCAGGCCTCTTTATCTTCCTAACGAAGCAGCAGCTCTCTCTGCCATGGAATGGTGTGGTTAAACACAAGATGGTTAAATATTCATTGCAGGAGCCTACTGTATTTAGACAAACTGTACCTTCGGGGCTAACACTGAATTGCCCCGGGCTGCAATAGCATTCATTAAAGGAGTTCGTGAAAAAATGTATCTTGAGTCAGACTGTTTTTCGTTTTGTGTTTGTTTGAGGGTGGATACTGGAGACAGAATCCAAAGCCTTTGTACTGAGCTACATCTCCGTCTCATTTTTACTTTTTTAGACAGGGTCTCACAAAGTTGTCCAGGGTGGTCTCAAAGTTGAAATCCTCTTGCCTCAGTCTCCCAGAATTCTGGAATTACAGGCATGTACTATCACACCCCACTGGCCAAGATGTTTGAAACTTACAGGTTTGTACCGAGGAGTCTACTACTTGATACCTTCTTAAATAGTAGTCAGTGAATCAATAGCTAATTGTTACGCCTTGTTCTGAGATGAGTGTGTTACTGTTACAGTGGAAAAGAAATTCACATGCACATAACCATGAAATTGTCAATGACAACACTATTTCACACTTCTATAGCGCTGAAACTTGTCTACGTAGGGCATAGAAAGTGCTATGTACAGGTTATGCAAAATGTATGTTCAGGTATTTCTCTTCCAAACACATGGGAGCAATATATAAAACAGGAAAATAGAAAATCATAAGTATACAAGTTAAAAAGTGGAATTAGGAAGACTGGTATGATTCAATCCAAGGTTATCTCTCACTTGAGTAAACTTTGAGCAGGCATTCATGGCCATCCCTGCAGTGTTTCCAGGAGTCAGGCTCCTCAGACTTCGGGCCCTGCTATCCCTCAGGGTCTTAGAGTCCTTGACATCCAGCCAATAACTAGGGAAAAGGGAATGAGGTAGAGTGACCTAGGAGGTCTGAAGGACAGGCCTAGAAATGTCACACACCACTTCCGCCACACTCCTTGGCCAAACTCAGTCATGCTTCTACATCTAATTGCAAAGGAAGTCAGAAATGTAGTTTAGCTCTGGTCCCCGAAAATAGAGGAAACAAATTTAGTAAGAAGAAAAACGACTGCCACACACAGACTTCTTTTCAGTCCAAACATCGACAGGCGATACACATTTCCATTGACCCCAAGCACAACAAAAACACAAACCGGTAGCCAGGAGGTAGTCACTGGCCACTAAACTGTGGCAGTGCAAGCATAAGAGGTTGTAAAAAGGATCAGCTCCCAAGAACAAATGCAACTAAAGATGCCTCACGTAAATTGAGAGGGTCAGAAAAAAATATTTTAAAATGTGACCTGCTGGAATAGTGTGTCAGATATCGCTATGTCTGTGGAGGGAATGGACACAAATTCAGCTCCCAACCAGTCTGAGGCCAGCTGCCACCACCCTGTGATGTCCCTAACATCGCCAAAGGATGTACTCAGCGGACTTTGGGGTGAATGGGATGAGGTCACTACAAATGCCTGGACAGGGAGGAGCTGGCATGGCAAGAATGGGAAGGAGAAATGTGTTCCACATAAGACGAGCTTAAAAACAGAAATACCAGGGCCAGAGATTTAGCTCAGTGGTTTCGGCACTTCCTCGCAAGCGCAAGGTCCTGAGTTCGATCCTGGTAACCACATACAATGCTGGGTGTGGTGACTCACACCCACCAGCAATTAATACCACAAACTACAATGCCGGGCGTGGTGGCTCACGCCTGTAATCCCAGCACTCCGGAGGCAGAGGCAGGAGGATTGCTGAGTTCAAGGTTTGCCTGGGCTCCATAGTGAGCTCAGGGCCAGTTTGAACTACAAAGTGAGACCCTGTCTTAGAAAAAAAAATCTCAGCACCTGTCAAGAAATAAAAGAATGGTAACAGAAGCCCCCCCAACAGCCAACAAGTTTGCTTCCAAAATTAAAAATTAGAAATTACACTCATTCTGGATACTTACAAAGGACATTCTGAAAAAAAAGATTTAAAAGTACTTACATTTGCAATGGCCAGGGAGATAAAAATTAAATGCATAAAATACAATATATGCATATATAATTATTTTTTTAGTTCATCTTTATCTTTATTGGTATATGTGCTGCCGAAGCGAGCACATCTTTATCTTTATTGGTACACTGTATATACACATCATGATCACACTCAATATTGGGAATTTGTACCAGTATATGACATGATTTAATTCTCATTTTTTCCTGTTCCCCTAACTCCTCCCCATATATATTATTTTTTGAGACAGATCGTCACTGTGTAGTCTAGGCTGACCTTGAACTCACTATGTATCCCATACTGGCACTGAACTCATGACAATTTTCCTGCCTCAGTCTCCCAAATGCTAGAATTACAGACATATGCTACCATATCCATCAAGGGGAAAAAATTTAAAAAAAATAAAACAAACACAAATGAAACAGGAAGATATAAAACAAGGAAAAACAGAGATGAAAAAATATGAATTTAAAATTATTCCTGAGCATTTTTAAATAGTGAAAATTCTGAAAAAATAACAATCATTGCACATTAAGAAATTGAAATTCCAATCAAGGATGCCTAAATGGTAGGCATTTTAATTATAAAATTAAAAAATGAAAATAAATAAGATTAAACTTGAGACCACAAAAGCAAGAGAGTTAACTTAAACCAAACAGAAAAAAGAAAACAATGGAAAAGGAGGATGTGGGCCATTTGGCATTCTCTACCACTAGCTCATGATCTGGCTGCTTCTAACACAGTCCTGTAGACCCGATAAGTTATAAAGAAAAGAGCTTTCTTAGAGCTCATGGATCTGGTCCGGTGTTGAGGGGCCTCATAGATGGAAGGTATCTTGA
The DNA here is from genome assembly GCA_004025085.1 of Thryonomys swinderianus. Lineage (NCBI taxonomy): Eukaryota > Metazoa > Chordata > Mammalia > Rodentia > Thryonomyidae > Thryonomys > Thryonomys swinderianus. The sequence goes on from PVIC010027022.1 coordinate 10,074, forward strand.
TGGTGAAGGACCTTTCAGGGGAGTCCTGTGGAGCAGAGTCTCTCATGGCGATAAAGACTATGAGAGGGCCCCAGCCCAGCTGGCTGTTATGGCAGACCCATTCTGAAGCTACGCTGCTCTCCCATTCATCTAGTAATCCATTAGTTGTATGACTGCAGTAACCCTAGTGGTTTCTAAAAGGATCCCACTTCTTAATGGCTCATAACGGGGCTTAAATTTCAACATGAGGTTTGGGCGGGACAAACCACAAGGAGCTTTTTAAAAAAGGGATGCATTCCTGCCTTTCTTCCTGCTGGATGGAAAATGGACATGGTGGTAAGGCTTTGTCTAAACCCAGTCCTTGGTTATGAGAACTAGCTGTCAAAGATGGAAGGTATCTTGATGGTGAAGGAAAAGACGATCCAGGGTTATACAAAATACCTTTTACTGGGGACACTTCTGGGTAGAAGCACATCCTGGGGAAGACAGGAGGGTCTCCAAACTGTCAGGCAGGAGGGTGGGGATAATAAATAAGCTAGACAAGGCAGCTGCCACTAACTAGATTGTATCTGACCGTTTTCAAAATTGTTCATGTGTTCAAAGCTCATTAAGATGGTTCAGGTGTCAGGGCCACACAACACAGTGGGCCATCTTAACTTTGCTTTCTGTCTGGGGCTGAGATGTGTGTCAGGGTTGTCTGGCAGGCAGAAATGATGGTTATGACCAAGATGGGTTCTGTCTTACCAGGCTGCACTAGCACAGGCATGGATTAACTGACAACATAGAAAAGGAGTCAGGAAAGGAGAGTAGTACGAAAATGAGATGGATGAACCTAGCTTCTGAGATCATGAAGTCAGCACTGGATTGCTCATACTTATGTAGTTAGGGAAAGGCAAATACATTTCTGTCGTAGTTCATCCACTATTATGGCCCTTGTACATCCAAAAATGTACAAGACTATGGCCAAAGTGATAAAAATATGAAGAACTTGGTACAAGTTAATGTGAAAACTCAGATGAAAAGCGTCAGTGTATAGAAAAATATAACCCACCAAAATAGACCGAAGAAACAGAGCCTTAAAACCAGTCATGTTTTTGTGGTACACAGGGTCTAATACGGTCCTCAATAATTCCCACTTCTTGGTACTTACATTCTATTAAGTGTGTGACTTGGACTTTCTGACTCAGTTTTCATGAGTAGAATATAGCCAAAGTGGCAAGATAGTAGAAAAAAATACAGATCTGACCAGAAATTTCAGAGACTCCTATGCTTCCCACCCCCTCCCCAAAAGACTGAGAGACAACCCTAAGAGACCATTGCAGAGAAAGGCCACCCTGAGAAGCAGAAGCTCAGGAGTGTTGACATGAAGTCCAAAGGTCCACTTGGACCCTAGCCTTGTGGCCTAAATCTAGCAGACTAGATTGGAGGTCTGCTCATATTTATCCTCTACCAAATCAAGCGAGGAAACCCCTTGGCTTAGATGGGAACCACAGTCCGAGGTGAATGGACAGAGCAACCGCTCATACAGAAAGAACATCTCAAAAATGCACAGATAGGATACAAAATAAACACAAAAAACCAATACCCTTCCTGTACACCAGTGAGGAAAGCATTAAGGATGAAATTAGGGAGAAAATTCCATTCACAATAGCATCACAAAAAATTAAATACTTTGGAATTAAACTAAGGAAGTGAAGGACTTCTACAACCAAAAACTACAGTATACTGGAAAAGGAAATTAAAGAAGATGTCATAAAATGGAAAGATATCTCCTGTTCTTGGAAAGGCAGAACCAATGTAATAAAAATGCTGTATTTCCACAACTGATGTACAAATGTAATGCAATCCCAATCAAAATATAATTCTTCTGTCTCAACCTCCTCAGTGGCTGGGACTACAGTTGCATACTATGACATCCAGCTGTAACTCACTTTAAAAATAAATTTAAGAAAACTTTGAATAATAACTGTTTTTTTCCAAAGACTTAAAATATCTTACAATAGGGTACATTACTTTGATAGGTTAACATTTATAAATAGGTTGTATTTTATTTTCTTAATAAGTACTTTGTTAGATTTAAATAAAACCATGACAAGAGCCTTAAATAACTGATGAAAGAATATACTCAGGCAAACTGTATACATATATATATATATATATATATATAGAGAGAGAGAGAGAGAGACACACACACACACACACACACACACACACATATATATATATATATATTTTTTTTTTTTTTTTATGAGACAGTGTCTCACTTTGTAGTTCAGGCTGGCCCTGAGTTTCACTATGTAGCCCAGGCAAACCTTGAATTTGGCAATCCTCCTGCCTCTGGCTCCCGAGTGCTGAGATTACAGGTGTGAGCTACCACACACCAAATTGTGGTTTGTGGTACTGATTGCTGATGGGCGTGAATCACCACACCTGGTATTGTTGTATGTGGTTACCAGGGATCAAACCACAGACCTCGTATTTGCCAGGCAGGCGCTGGAACCACTGAGCTAAATCTCTGGCCCAGAACTGAAAATATTATAAAACTTAATTTATTAAAAACATGCCAAATATTTAACATACTAAATATATCTAATGTCCTTTTCTTCCTTTTTTCTCTTTTAGGGTAGGTAAATTTTTAAACATATAGAAGACAGAATATACGGCCCATCATTCAAATCCCAGATATCATAATATTTGCATCCTTCAATGTATCCCTCTAATATCACTCACATTTTCTTTAAAGACCTCAGTATCATCACTTCCAACAAAGTTCACAATAATTCTTTGGTACAAATCAAAGTGTTTTCTGATGAAGTTATGTGCTATCTAACAGTTGCTTTGAAATAAAAGAGCAGTTGGGAGAAGTGGGTGAGGATAAAAAGCAGAAAAAACAAAAACTGTCAAACTAGGTGACGAGTACATGGAGCTAATTCTCTTACTCTCTGCCTTTTCATATTGTATTAGTTAAAACTTGTGGCCAAACACCTGAGATAAGGCAAATGCTAAGGGAAAGGTTTGTTTTGATTCATGGTTTCGGTCAGCAATCACTTGGCCTTTGGGTCTATGGCAGCACAGTGCCTCATGGATCCTGTGCTTGCTGGAAAAGCTGCTCAACCCCTGAAGGCCAAGAAGCAAAGAGAGGGCAGGGACTGGGGTCCCAATATTCTTTTCAAGGCCACATCCCAGTGACCTACCTTCCATCCACTAGGCCTCACCTCCTGAAAGTCTCACTGCCTTCAAGTAGTACTGTCCTGGGAGCCAACCCTTCAACCTCTACTGAGAGTGCTCTTGGTCCATCATAACACGGGGAGAGCATCAAAGGCGAGTCAGAGCATGTGTGCCGCCAGTCTCTTCCTTTTCTGATAAAATCCCACAAATAGCACCTGAGGGCTGCATTCTGAAGACCTTATCTGACCCTAATCACCTCCCAAGGACTCTATCTCCAAATACTACTGATATGTGACTTTGAGGATTTTTTTCCCCCTGTGAATTCCAGGCGATCCACCCTAATTATAGCAGTAAGGGAGTTAAGGGGATGCTTGATTGTTTTTTTTTCTCCCTACTGACCAGTTTTCCCACAAATACATTAGTTTTCTAGACTCTTTTCTAAAGATCAAGGTGTAATTTTCTTTAGAACAATTATGAACCTATGAATTTAAACTAATGTTTGTGTTTTGACAGAAATAGTCTATGTGTTTATATCCATTTTTATTTTCATCCATACTGACTCTTAAAGTTGTTCTTTTTCCCTCAGTGCACTTCTGACATAACTGCAGCATTTTCCTTCCAGCTGTTTGGCATGGCAAGATGTCCTAGGCTCTTCATGTACATTCCCAACCCCATCTCTGGCATTAGCTATTTCTGCAAAGTGCCCTGGATTCTGTTAGTGGGAAATTGTATTTAGAAACCACAGTCCGGGACGGAGAGTGTAGCTCTGGAGCAGAGCACATGCCCCACCAGCATGAGAGCCTGAGTTTAATTCCTAACACCCACAAACAAACAACAATGAAACCGCACATCTAAATTTGTTTTTTGGTTTTTTTTTTTGGAGTTTAATAAAATTTTCTTGGGCTTCAGTTAAATATTTCATATGACAAAGAACAAAATCATCACTTCTTTTGGACTTGGCTAATTTGTTCTCTGAACCTGTTTTCATTTACAAAGTGCAGATTATAATAATTCTCACTCAGGTTTGATTAAACAAATCAATTTTTTTTGATTAAACAAATCAATACATGTAAAAAGCCATCCAGAATAATGCTTGGGATAACTAAGCACTTAAAAATGTTAACAATAGGGCCAGAGATTTAGCTCAGTGGTTCCAGCACCTGCCTAGCAAGTGCAAGGTCCCTGGTTTGATCCCTGGTAACCACATGCAACAATACTAGGCATGGTGGCTCATGCCCACTGGCAATCAGTACCACATACCACAGTGCCAGGCTTGGTGGCTCATGCCTATAATCCCAGCACTCGGGAGGCAGAGGCAGGAGGATTGCTGAGTTGGAGGCTTGCCTGGACTGCATAGTGAGTTCAGGGCCAGCCTGAACTGCAAAATGAGACCGTCTCAAAAAAAAAAAATGTTAACAATAATTTAAAATCTAACATTGGTTTTATATTCAGTCTTCAGAAGATGGTGGTTTATATTCTAAATATTATGATTTGACAACTCATAAATTCCTTTTCATTATCCATCCGGATATCCCAAATTTCCTTGACCTGATTTGAGCAGTCACACTATCATATGGCAGGATTCAATTAAGGAAATCAAGGAGAAAGAACAAACAACTCCAGAGTTATTTTTGCTTCTTGGAAGGCCATCTGCTGCCGTGACCCATTTCACAACATGCAAATTCATCAGCAGAGTGCAATTTCCCTTCAATCAGTGGCCCAGTAAATATAATTACTTTGCTAATTTTAAATTCTAACTGGTCAGCTCAGGTTAAAAAAAAAATACCCATTCAGCAGTCTAAATTCTACAATTAATTGAGAAAACAGAGGGTCTACATGCCAAGATTTTGAAAGAGAAGTGGGGAAAAAATTTTGCCTCTTACATCTTGCTATCATGAAATAAGGACAGTAGCAAATGTTTCTCCCTGAGTTTTGCTTTGACAATAGCAATTTCATGCTGAGTGAATAGGAAAGCAAGTTTGCCTTCATAAACCCAGTCCTTTTAAGACCAGACTGATCACTCTGAGGCAAACAGATGAGTTGGTTGACCTTTAAAACAATCTTTTTTAAAGCTCACATTAAAAATAAATTAATTCATAACTACTAAATTTTCCAAAATAATGCACTGATTTCTTAGAGCCAGAAAAGAATATCAATGTATTATTGGGCTGGATAATCTACCAAGATGCTTTAAAGGACATTATTAGAACAGTTGATGAAGCTGGTATATGATCACAGATTAAAGTTTTATGTCAATATTAAATTTCCTAGATTGGATAACTGCCTTGTTCTTACAAAAGGGAGAGTAAATACACACTGAAGAATAAAGGGCATGATATCTGCAAAGTGCTTTTTTTTTTTTTGAGACAGGGTCTTGCTTTGTAGTTCAGGCTGGCTCTGAGTTCACTATGTAGCCCAGGCAAGCCTGGAGCTCAGCAATCCTCCTGCCTCTGCCTCCCGAGTGCTGGGATTATAGGCATGAGCCACCACGCCCGACACTGTGGTAGGGGGTATTGATCCCTGGTGGGCGTGAGTCACCACGCTCAACAATGTATGTGGTTACCAGGATCAAACTCAGGAACTTGTGCTTGTGAGGCAGGCACTGAAACCACTGAGCTAAATCTCCGGCCCTACAAAGTGCTTTTAAAGGATTCAGAAATAATGTGTGTGTACATTGCATGGGAGAGAGAGAGACAGAGTACGTGTATGTTTACGGGCTCAAATGTGGCAAAATGTTAAAAACTGATGAATTTGGGTAAAACACATTATGCAAAAAGAAAAGGATGTTCTTTACATAGTTCTCAATATCCTTTTGTTTATTTTAGTTATACTTCAAAATAAAAAATTTAAAAATTCTGTAAATGAGTTCAAAAACCCAAGCCAGGCTGGTGGTGGCACAGCAGATGCTTGGCCTGCTTGAGCACCCGGATTTCATCCCCAGTACCACACAGGTGAACAAAAAGCCCAAAGATAAGAGCATTAAAAGGAACCCAAGAATCAAATTATACACGGACTATAGAGAAACGGGTTACCTAAGCAAGCACATTTGGGGGCAATCATGTGAGCTAAGTACAAGAAAACCAGGGCAAACCTCGATTTTCCCCTGATGGTGGCAATGGGTTGGCGAACTGTCCCCAGTACAAGTCTTCCAAGAGAAGCCCACAGGCAACTGCAAATCAACTGTCCTGAGATCTAATGTTTCCTTTTTCTTTGGGCACTCCCTTTCACTAACTTATGCCAGGAAGCTCTGGCCAGGCAATAGTCCCTGTGGTTCTGTCCATGTACTTTCTTTGGCTGTGAGTTTGTATGGCTACTGTTTGTTTGTATGTTTGGCTGCTTTTTTGTATGGCTATTTTGTTCAGAAGGTGTGAATGTTTACAGGGCAGGTAACATGACAGTCACAGTGATGTTCCCCAGGGCCTCCTACATATTACTCAAGTGCCTTCTCACTGAGCTATACCCCAAGCCTTGTATTTATCCTTCCATTTGCCCAACACTTCTGGTGTTTTGGAGCTTTTCAGTTAATGTTCACCGAGTAGATGAATGAATGAGTATACAGTCAGGATCTCAGCTGGATTTGGATTAAATGAAAAGAATCAAAACTTCAATATAATTAAGATTTAAAGGTGGTCCTTAACTTATGACATTTCAACTTCTGATTTTTCAAAATGCATTGGTGCAAAAGTATACCCATGTAACCATTTTGCTTTTCACTTCCAGTATAGCATGAAATAAATTATGTGAGATTCAACATTTAGTATGTAAGAGATTGTGTGTTAGAAGACTTTGGTAAACTCTGGGCTAATGTCAGTGTTCTGAGTGTGTTGAAGGTTAGGCTAGAATTAATGATGATGGATAAGTTAGGTGTATTAAAACCATTTTCAACTTACAGGATTTTTAAATGTAGGATGTTTCATAAGCCCATAGTAACTCAAGGAGTGACTGTATTCATCAGGGTGTATCTGAAGTCTAATCCAGGAGTGCTAATTATAGGGGAACAATTATTTGCCAATGAATCTGTTTCTACACAATAGCTATAAGAGATATGAACCCTCAGAAGGAAAATACTACTGAAACATGTACTAGGAATAATTTTTTTTCTGGTATTTTTCTGACCATGTTCTTGGCAAGAACTCAGGATGAGTTCCCAGTCCCAGAAGCGCTGAGTTCTCTTGAAATTTACTTATATGAAGAAATCTCAGGAAAGATGTTGATGTATCGTGGCTCCCAATTTAAAGAGTATAAATATATCTATCCAGACCAAAGATCAGTTGAGCAAGTGACAGCCTCTCTGGGTCTCAGCTGCCTCATACATAACAACACCGACTTGCATTGGTTAGAGTTCAGTTGCAAAGAAAAGAGCAAATCTAGCTCATTTCCCTAAGATGTTGATTGCAAGACAGCAAGAGGTTTGCAGAGTCACTGAAAGCCTGATGAAGCTGATTTCCAAAGCCAGGCCTTGGATTCAAGTCAGGAGAACTACTGCCTCTTCGGGGCCAGGAAACCTGTGGGCCCCCCAACCGTATCACCCTGTTTCAGGTACCCTCAAAGTTGGGAGGCCACTGTGATGGGGAAGCTGCGGCTCCAGAGGCATGCGCCCTGCTGGGACTGGACACCTGCACCTTGAGGCTGACACCAGTGACCACAGAGGCCCCCGCTCCTCTACTTGCCAGTGGAGACAGAACCTTATCCTCCCCTTCCAGGTCCCATCTGCCTTGGAAAGCCAAAGTCATAGACTGAAGCTCAGATACAAGATGATCTGGAAAATGGACTTTTAGCTTTCCAGCCTCTAATATGAAAAAAATCACTCCAGAAAGAGATTGGAATGAATGTTGAGTGCCTGTGTGAGTACTGCTGCCATTCAGAGCTAGATGAAATAAGAGGGTGCACATCAAATAAGAGAGTGTACATCAAGTGTAACACTCAATAAACAGTAGTACTACTAATATTAAATCTATGGAACACCAAGAATCATGTAGGTGCTACAGATCCA
>PVIC010027023.1:0-24121 GCA_004025085.1 Thryonomys swinderianus
TGGTCCAGGCTGCCTGTCTCCGAGCCACTGAAGAGCCACTGTGTCAGCGGATCTCAGTTGTGGCAGGATCACAATGCTTGTGTCCATGTGATCCTAAAGGCAACATTGTCATAAATGGCTTTTATCAGATTGAAATAAAATCCTTCTATATCTACAGTTGAAAACTAAGTGCCAGGGGAAGGAGGGGGATGAAATTCCTTTCAAGCAGAGGCTCGTGCAAAGCATCACTGAGATGGTGATATAGGAAGGTGACAGGGAAGAGCCGATGGGAAGCACAGGCCGTGGGTGAGAGACGAGCAGATGAAAGGCCCGGGGTGGAGGGCTGCTGAGCGTGTCCAAGAAGCCAGAGTGACTCGAGTAGCATGTTTGGAGGGGATGAGCTCGCAGTGGGCGCTGCAGACCCGAGCGGCCATCGACAGGCCTGTGCTGTCTGTGAGGTGAGAGCGGTGGAGGATGCCTGGTCTCTGCCGTTTCTTTTTTGTGACATACCAAATAGTTCTGTGAAGAAACACTGAAGTTCTATTTATCCTCACTAAGGGCAAACAGTAGGGTGCAAATTGCGATGACTGGACTCAGACATTTAAAAACTCACTCATTCAGCCAGCGTTTACTGAACACAGGGAAGACACACGGGGTTTACAACACTCGAAGTGACAGTGACTGGCACCGTGAAGACAGGCGCAGCTGGCGTGAGGACTAGACAGCCCTTCTTCGTGTAACAGTCACGTCGTGTCCTGGGTTAGCTCAGTGTAAAGAAGATGAGTCCGGAGTTGTGAGGAAACTCCCCTCCATGGGAGGTTGGAGGAAGGGGTGCCAGGCCCCCGTGCTGCAGAGGGATCCGAGAGCCGCTTAGACTTCCATGCTTATTTCCAGAAGCGACTGGTACGGTGTGGGGTAACACAGTACAGCAGGACAAAGAGAGTACAGGTGGGTCCCCAGAGTCTCTGCTGTGGAGGGGAAACCCGTGTGCATCGTCCATGCCCTCTCTTCTGCCTTTTACCTCCAAACGCAGAAAGTAGCCCCTGTAGGGACTGTCACAGCCCCATGGTCACAGCCACAGACTCCCATTCAGCTCCTGGGGTCCCTGGCCCTCAGGAAGTGCCCTGAGTTGCTGACACCAGGGAAGCCTGCTCTTCTGGGATAACGATTTCATCTGCTGGCCTCACTTTTGTCTGCCAAAAATGGAAGGCCTCAGGAGAAGTGGATCTCTGAGAAGCTTTGCAGCCAGGACTCTGACCAGAGGGTGCCTGTGTGATGGATGTGCAGGGGAGACAGAGGCAGGGAAAGCTCCTCCTCTTGTGTTCTTGCCTTAATTTTTGTGTAGCTCACGCTGGTACCTGAATTCTAAATGTTCTACATCTCCTGATCCTTTAACAAGTTGCTTTCTTTCTCTTTTTTTTTTAAATCCTCTTTCTTTTTTCTTTTTTTAACCAGTATATGACACGATTTAATTCTCATTTTTTTCTCATTCTCCTACCCACCCCACAACCCCCCCCGCCCCTAAATACATAAGCTTTGTTTCCTTTTTCTTTAATTACCATCACATGTTTTCTTAACCTCTCATTACTTACCCCTCTACCGCATTATCCTCTTTCCTTTTTAACATCTTTTGTTTTCTCTGATTCTTTCCACTTTGGCTTTTGTGTAAACTTTCTAAAGATTCAAGCCAACCTTTCTTGTGCTTTGCTGGGGACAGAGCACGGGAAGAATGAAGAAAAGGGCTCTTGTTTCCATTCAAATCACCACAGGGCAGCAGCCTCTGTCTCAGTTTTGGCCAAACAAATGACAGGGGAGAGGAGTTCTCACTGATTGGAAGCAAATGGAGACAGCAAAGCTCCGAGGCTTCTCTTTGGTGGCATGTCATTGTGTTTCCTCCTCTTTCCTGTTCTCCCAAGGGCAGGACACCCAACACTCCCACCGAAGTTCTCACGACATTGCCCCGCCGCTGGAAACGCCAGGCCCGCTCCGGGGGCTTCTCCCTGCCTTCCCACGGCCTGCCAGTCCTGCAGCCCAGGAGGGTGTGTCCCACGCAGCCGGAACAAGGGGAAACCTGCCAGTAGGTGCCAGGCAACAGGCCTGCTCCTGGGGCTCAGTGGCCATGGCCAGCCGGACTTTGAAACCAGCCTGGCCCAGCTGTGCAGAAGACAGACTCGCAGCCCTTCTCCTGCATGCGCAGCCAAGTAGGGCCTCAGCCCAGCCAGGGCACGTGTTTGCTCAGAAGGCTGCCGGGAAAATGGTGTCCCTGGGCATCTTGGCTCTCTCTGCTTCTTCTCCTTTACTCTTTCGCAGTGCTCTTTGACTTTCTGCCCTTCATTCCTTCCTTTCTGTCTTCGGTATCTTCCTGTGTCTTCTGCCTTTTCCTTCCCTTTCTTCCTCCAACCTGCCACTCTCCTCCCTTCTCTCCGCACTCCCGGTCTCCAGTCTGCCCCACCTCTCTGGATTCCCTCTTCCCCACCCTTCTCCCTCCACCACGCCTTTACTCAGGGCTCACCCAGATTTCCTCAGCGTCTTCCCAGCCGGCAGCGATGCAGCAGGTGTCCGTGTACTGATCGCCCCCACCCCAGCTCTCAGCACGGAGCCTTAGCAGTGATCGCCTGGCAAGTGCAGGGAGGACGAGACTTATGCTTGTTGCCGCAAATGATGTATCTTCTGGAGCTCATGAGCCAGTTGGATTATCGTCTTCACATTTTCTGTCAGTCTGTCTCTGCCTCTTTTCACTCTCTTTTTCACTTACCTTTCCCCTCTTGTATGCTAGTGAGAAATCAGACACCTTCCAGTATCAAAGGTAATTCAAAGCTCAACATTATGGGCTCAACTAGTAAATCAGGGCTGCATTAGACAAAAGGAAGGTACTCAATATTCTGTGTTACAGTGAAGCATTTCCTATGAGAGGTGACCCTTCATTCAAGTAGGGAGTCCCCGAAACAAGAGCCCCAGCGATCCATCTGCAGGAGATTTCCCACACAACCCTCAGGGACTCTCCTTTCTAAGTAGAGTCATGTACTGGGAGATGGTGTTCCATGGTGGTAGCACGCGATCGATCAGGAAGACACGTTTTCTCTTCCCTGTGGGAGGAGGACAGTCATAAATATATACCAGACTTGGGGTGGCTCTAAGCTGCAGCACCAACGGATAACAGAGACATGTCTGCTGCTTCCCAGGCCTGGCCAGTCAGCTTTACTTTGCTGGCAGCTATTTCTCCTTATAATTGGAGTAAAAGAAGCCCTGCAGACATCATCATGGCAACTGGGAAGTTCCATGTCTGCTCTGCACCTGTTTCTTATGCTCAGGTTGGTCCTCAGGGCCAGTGACTCTTTTTTTTTTTTTTTAGACAGGGTCTCGCTTTGTAGTTCAGGCTGGCCCTGAGCTCACTATGGTGCCCAGGCAAGCCTCCAACTCAGCAATCCTCCTGTCTCTGCCTCCCGAGTGCTGGGATTACAGGCATGAGCCACCATGCCAGGCATTGTGGTATGTGGTATTGATTGCTGGTGGGCGTAAGTCACCATGCCCAGCATTGTATGTGGTTACTGGGATTGAACTCAGGGCCTTGCGCTTGCCAGGCAGGATCTGGAACCACTGAGCTGAATCTCCAGCCCGGGGCAGTGACTCTTAATCCTGAGTTCAAAGACCATGGACCCTGGCACTCCTCCAGAGCGTCTTCTGAGTGGGCCTATAGCTTTTGTGTGGATATATAGGAGACTTGTTGTTTAAATTTAATGAACTTCAAAAGCATTTCATCAAAAGCAGCTGGTTTTTTTTTTTTTGGTGGATTACTTTTTGGTAAATGTTGACATTTAATTGAATTTAGTTTCAGAAAACACAGTAGCAGTATTGTATTCCTTTTCAGTATTGATGAAAAGGGAGCACTTAACTCAATTCGGAAACAAGAAATGCCAACATTCTTCCCTCCTGAGAAATGAAGAATTGCGGAGATACTCTCTTTATTAAAAACAGAAATGGATCTTATAAATTCTGTCAATTTTAACTCTAGAAGTAGCCATCTATCTAAAACTGTGTTCCTGTCCAAATTTAAATGTATAAAATCTTCCTTTTACATTATTTCTGAATATCATGGGGACTCCTCGAAAAGTAAATATCACCTCTACCAAACTCACACCCAAACCATATGAACTGCATTTATGGCCCTATGCACTTTGCATAAGCAGCTTGTGAAAAGTAATAGCTTCTGTCGGCGCTGGCTCCGAAACATGATATGAGACCAAACAAGGCGAGGAGAATGCACCTTGTGTGGAAGACGACAGAATGGGCACAACTACCCATTTCCAGTACAAAATATGACTTCCCTCCTGGGTGTGGTGGCCCACACTTGTCTGTACCCCTGGTACTGAGAGGCTGAAGGAGGATCACAAGTTCAAGCCCAACCTGGGCAACTCACTGATTTAGTGAGCGCTTGTCTCAAAATTTAAAAAAATAAAACGAACAAAGCAAAAACACGCTGGGAAGCAACTCTATGCAAAAGCTCTAGTTTCAATGCTCAGTACTCATTTGAAAACACCTTCCTCTTGCTGCTGTTGTCCTTACTCTAGAAGGCCACTAGGTGGCAGTCACTCGGGGGCAGTCACTTTCATCTTTCACATAAAATCACCCTAGAATTCGTCACCATTCCATCTCCAGGTTTTCCTAAGTCTTGGGGCTCCTATGTGTGGATTCCACCCTCCTGTTTTAAGCTTTCATTTTGGGGCGAATTATTAGATCTGCCATTACTCTGCCCAAGGCAGGGTGGTTAATACGGCATTGGGACCACGAAAGAGAGGTACAAAGGGGAAAGGAAGGCAACGAGAATGAAGGAAAAGGAACATAATTAATAATAAGCAAACATAAAAAGCATGCTGAGAGAAGGGAGGAGGGTACAAGAAAAGGCTGAAGAGCTAGACTGGAGAGGGACGAGCACTAAAACGAGGAATTCTTCGCTCTGTGTGGCGAAAGCCCAGAGAACAGACATGTATCCCCGGCGCACAGAGGGCTTTGAGGCCAGCGTCTGTGGAACAGACCACGTGCCTGGCTGACCAGCCTGTGACTGTGAGAGGAACAGAACCTGGCTTAGGGTGAGGGCTCCGCTCAGCTACCTGGTTGACGTCCAAGATACGGTACATCCGTCCTTCACTACGTCTCAGTCTCGGGTGGACCTGCTGGAGTCCCTCTCTGCTCTTTTCGCTCTGAGCGTTCAGAGGGAGAGGCCGTTCATGGGACGGGAGAACTTTTAAGACTCCAGGATTATGCTTCAAGCCAGCGAGCTGTCTGTCGGTGGGAAGATACCCGCCAGGGTCGTAAATAATTACCTGTGTGGATACAGAGAGGAGGGATGGGGTCTGGGCACGGAGACCTCCCTGATGATTTCCTGGGCCCTTTCCTGGGCTCTTTTGTCTCTCAGAGCAAATAGCCAGCCGTGATGCCCCATCCATTCTGTAGAGGACACGAAGTAAGAAGCAGCCAGCCTTTGGCAGGTTTCCACTGGGAGAATATGCTGCCCTTGTACTTGTTTAACTGAATATTTGTAATGAACTCAATCTAAGAACGTGAAGAACCATGTTCTTGGATTGGAGAAAGCAGGCCTTCCGGAGCCAGGGAGTAAATAACCAAAATGCTTCTCCCTTCACCTTGCCCTCACCAGTACAGGACTGTGACTGCTGTAGGGCATTTTCCTCATCGTGAAGCTTACTCAGGTGTCAGTCACACGCCTTCCAGGTATCGAACAGACACAATGTTGGCCAGAGTCCTGGCCTGCTGGCCCCGGGTAACAGATTTACTCTCTCCACACCCTTGCTTTCTTCTGTTAGGTGAAGCCAAGTTAACTACGTTGCTCAGAAAGGACCTTGAAGTAGAAGAGATAATAGAAAGGGCTCGGCAATATTTCAAAAAGAGCCTTCGTGAATGTACTGGGCCTTGTCCTTGAGAAATAATTGGTGTGCTTTCCAATATAGACCAGTTTACTGGTGATTGGAGAGGCAATTGGCGACATGGAGATAAGAAGTAGCATGTGAGATAAGACCAGACTGGAGGACTAGAGAAAGTGCTGAGCTAGCCAGAAGCTAACGCATGTACAAGAATCCCCAGCTTGAGACAAGAGCCTCGAGGAATGCAAATTTACTTTTCCACTACCTGCGCTAAGAAGCCACTGTCTTTCCTGCTGACAGGAGCGATTCCACAGGAGCACTCCTCATCTGGTAGCAGATCTAGTCCAAGATCCCCAGGGGGTGCCTAAAGCCATGCACAGTGACAAACCCTACAGATACCATGTCTTTCTAATAGGCACACAACAAATAATGCTAAATTTACAAATAAAATTCATGTTCTATTAAAAAAGGGAGGCTTTGATCTTTCTTTAGCATGCTACAACACCAAAGAGAGATTGCCCTCATAGTAAGAGAGTAACAATAATAAAATAGACTTATTATAATGACATTATAATAGAAAATACATTTATGTGGCCTGTCTTTCAGAAGCAATTACAGAAGCATAAGCGCTGTAATAGTACAACAGTTAACCTGGTAGTCTAGACAGCTATGAGGAGACTAACGAGAGGGCAGCATAGACCATGCAGATCTATTGGCAAAGGGGGATCCCACCTCTGGGGTAGGGCTGTAGCCAGGCTTCCCCGAGCTACTCTGAAGGACAGGCAGTAGTAATGAGGGGAAAGAATAAGTATGATTTGACAAGAGAAAGAAAGCACATGTGTATAGAGGCTGGGCGGTTGTGGGGTGGGTAGGGATATGGGTAAAAATGAGAATTAACTCATGTCATATACTGGTACAAATTCCCCCATGTTAAGTGTGAATGTGAGCTGTATATAAAATGTACCAATAAAGAATTCAATTTAAAAAACTCGTGAATTGTTTATTGCTGAAGTTCTCTATTTCACTTTTTCAGACCACAGTTGACTCCAGGTGACTGAAAGTGCAGAAAGTAAAACTGCAGATAGGGAAGAAATGCTGCCTACGAATAGACTAAAATTAATAAAATGTGCTCAGGTTGCCAGCCAGTTAATTCTCTGAGGCGTACAAGCAAATTTTAAATCTATTGGCACAAGTGCCCATGATAAAAAATGATTATATTTTAGAGGGTGTTAGAGAACACTCCGAGGATTGTGGGTATTCGCTGCGGTCTGGACAGGCAGGGCCCACGTTTTTTTTTTTAGTGTGTGGAAATTCTTCCACCATCTAAGTGTTCCTGGAGCCTCCTGCTGCGCGTTGTGTTTTGGCTTCCCGGCAACTCTCTTTACCTTTGCAGAAGCACATTCTCCCCAGCGTCGCCCAGAAGGAGTGACAAGGGCAAAGCACGGGCCACTGGGCAAAGCCAGCCTTAAACTCCACTCTCTGGTCGCAGAGGTTGCCTTGAAGTTGACCAGGGGGCCTAGTCAGAGCCGTGGAGGCACAGTGAGGCCTTTGCAGGGAAGTCGGGCCGCGGCTCACTGCCTTCTGCTGGCCTCGGGCGAAGAGATGAGAGCTGGGGCTTCTGCTTAAGAGGGACAAAGAGGGCCAGCTCCTGAGGGCTTCACTGAGCCATCTCTTTCCTTGGACATTTCCTGCGAGTGAAACAATGACTTTTTCATGCATCCGTGCAGTTTGAATTGGTGTTTCCATCACTTGCCCCCAACATATTCACACTGCTGACCGGATGCACTGGAGGTTGCCAACCGGGAGGTGTCAGATGCAGGGCGGGACGGAGCCGGGAGTCACCCATGTCTGTGGCCCCCAGTGACACACTTAGCTCTGTGAGCAGGAATGCTCCGGGAAGCTTCAGGAAGGGCACCAGGCTGGGCCTGGCGGTGTGGGAGCAGCGCGAGAATGGGCAGAAGACAGGAGAAAGGGTTGAGCCATGGCGTTACCTGTAATGAACACTCGATGCGCAAAGCAGCAGGATGAGGACTCTGGAAAGGAACACGATGAAGCCACGTGCGAGCCAGGCTGGGGTCTGGATCCCTGCAGATTAGCGCAGCTAGACAGCATGGATTTTGGCTGTAAAATACAGAGACACACCCTTGCCTGGTTTGACCTGCCGAGTGAACACGAATGTGCCGAGTCCCTGTCTGCAGGAAATGACATGACTTCTACCCAGAGAGACCAGAGGCGGCCCAGGCTGGTGCGGAGGGGCAAGCCCGGGCCACGCAGAGCAGCCGACAACGCATGCTCTCGGCACTGTGTACTTGAACCTCTTCCTCGCAGGGAGAAGAAAAAGTGCCGCCGGGAAGCGCCAGATTCCAGTAGTCTTTGTCCCTGAGTACGAAGAATGGTGTTTCCACGGCACTGTGTGCTTTGTTTGGCTTGAGGAGTGGTTATCAGTTCTCTGTTTCTGCTCTCACCGCACCCTCTGACTCACCCTGTGTGCTATGGGTGTGTGGTTCTTTTGAAAGTCTCATAATAAATGTCTTCTTCTGCAAACATCTCATTTTAAATAGTACATTTGATTTGTATTGGTTTATTTATACCATGTGTGTGTGTGCGTGTGTGTGTGTGTGTGTGTGTGTGTGTGGTGTGACACTGGGAAGGAGTTCTGGTAGAACCTTGCTCACAAAAGCAAATATCAAGTCAGCAATTGTTTGTAATTTGTCATGCAGACTGTATGAGGTACCAGAAGCAGAACAAAACAAGGAGGCTTTCAGAACTGTCAGTGTGGTACTGTAAGGTCTCACTGAGGCCTGGGAGACCTGAAATCTAGTCCAGATTTTTTTTTTTTTTTTTTGAGACAGGATCTTGCTTTGTAGCTCAGGCTGGCCCTGAGCTCACTATATAGCCCAGGCAAGCCTTGAACTCAATAGTCCTCCTGCCTCTGCCTCCCAAGTGCTGGGATGACAGGTGTGAGCCACCACGCCTGGCTCTGTGGTATGTGGTACTGATTGCTAGTGGACGTGAGTCACCATACCCAGTATTGTTGTATGTGGTTACTGGAGATCAAACCAGGGACCTTGAGTTTGCTAGGAAGGTGCTGGAACCATTGAGCTAAATCTCCAGTTTTAGTCTAGACTTTTTCACTCCATCTAACACACCCTGGTCAACATGCCTGGGTGTGTTCCTTGACCAAGGTTGTACTGAAGGCCACTTTAAATTTGCTCCCACCTTTATAATTTTCAGTATCTGTCTTGGAAGCTGACATCAGGTGCACTTCTATAATGAAGTAAAGAACCTGAAGGACCTTAACCTGAGCATTGGACAGAGCATGGCCTGCAGCAGAGATTATTTCAGTTGCCTGGTTGGTGCTCTGGGTCCCTGGCAAAGGTCAGCCTTATCAGGACCTTGCCCTAAGAAGTCCTGCACTTTATTCACTTTGACTCAGAGATAGAACAGGGCCTTTGTTACATGTTTTCTTTGTAAGTAAGCAGGAATCCAGATGGAGAGGGGTCACTAATGCATACGAGGTGGTATTGTCAGAATAGCACATTCTGTTAGTTAAAAGCCGGATGATCTTGGAAAGATACTTAACTTATTCAAATATATCTATATCAATATATGTGCTGTACACTTACTTGGTAGTTGATAAGAACGCAATAAATGGTAAGTTTGAAAAGTACTGGCAAAATCTTCTAATTTTAGAGGCTGATTTTCTGAAGCCTTACTTCCCCAATCACAGAAGAGAGTCTGAATAACTTTCAGCTCTCATTTAAACTCACTGATAATTGATCTGTGCAGTGCTACGCAGTGGGCCTGTGGGGTTTACCTGGATGTGTCCTAAGATTTCTTTTAAATATATAAATCTTTATGTACAAAAACATTCCTGCAAGGTACTATTTTTCTCATGGATCTTGTTTCCTTCACATTTTTCTTTTCCTGCTTCACATCACAGGTTATTTCAACTACCATTAACCTTCTCCTGCTCATCTAATGGCACCACCCCTCAACACATACATACATACAGAGGCAGAGTTTTAAAAGTCATTTCAGTTGAAGTGCTGGAGATGCATTGGCAAGCCGTGGACAGTAAAGTCACAGAGGGACCACGCTGGGTTACTTGCCCCCTGCACCAACCTGGGGAGACATTTAAACAGTGCCCCAGTAGAAGGCTGACCTTCCCTGTGTCACAGATCCCCGAGATAATGAAAGACAAGAGGAAACTGCTAACATCAGATCGGGGACTGCCAAATCCGTGGAAGCAAGGGGTTCTCAAAGTACCGCAGGGGCTCAAGACAAAACAGAGAAAAAAAGGAGGTTGGTTTTCAACACCTGGAAATCCCTGATGCAACTGAAAAGACAGATGAGGACCGAAAACTAAGCCTGACAATCTTAGTGTTGGAAAACGGCCGAGTCCATACTAACTTTGAGTAAGGCCCATGGAGCTGTGTTAGCTGAAAAGCAAATCAGCCAGCCTAAGGTGAAGCTTGAAAAGCACTCTGTCGCAGCCCTGCTCTTTGTCCTCCACACTAGAAAATCACAGTTTCAACCAGTTTTACCAGTGAAAAAGTCAGATGTCACTGCTTACTGCACAGGTATCAGCTTACGTGATGAACCGCAGGAGTCAGGACAAGGCTGGGTAGCCTGAGATCCAACAGGGCGACGCAAGGTAAATATGTACAAGCAAGTTTGGAGATACTGAGCAAGAGCAGTGAGCATCGCCCAGGTACAAAGTGATGCTGCAAAGGACCAGAATTAACCATGCACCTGACTGTCAGCAAGGACTTGGCCTGGGGTCACATGTGTGGGAGAGAAGTGCATAAACAGGGGTGTATGAAAACACATTGCAATGTGAGCAAAGGGGGCACATTTCTGACCAATCTGGGAGATGGTGTGGATTTGAAAATAACACATGATGAAGGGAGAAAATCCCTGTAATTTCCTGTCAGAGTCCCTAAGAGAGACCAGTGTGCAAGAACACAAGACGGCAGGAAATGAAGGTAGAAGGCAAAATGGGGGCTGTTTGTTTCCATGGAAACATTGCAGAAAGACTCAATGGAAATTACAAACATATCCCTTGCCTCAAACGTTTGTCACTTTGGGCTGGAGATTTAGCTCAGTGGTTCCGGCACCTGCCTCCCAAGCGCAAGGTCCTGAGTTTGATCCCCGTTAACCGCATGGAATGCTGGGTGTGGTGGCTCACGCCTGTAATCACAGCACTCAGGAGGCAGAGGCAGGAGGATTGCTGAGTTTGAGACTTGCCTGGACTACATAGTGAGCTCAGGGCCAGCCTGAACTACAAAGTGAGACCCTGTCTCAAAAAAAAAAAAAAAGTTTATCACTTTTTGGAGATGTGAATTTTAAATTCTACTTAGCAGCTTTGAAATGTACAATTTTAGGGTTGGAGATTTAGCTCAGTGGTTCTGGTGCCTCCCTAGCAAGCACAAGATCCCTGGTTTAATCCCTGGTTACCACATTCAACAGTACCGGGCATGGTGGCTCACACCCACCAGCAATCATTACCACATACCACGAATGCCCAGTTTGGTGGCTCATGCCTGTTATCCCAGCATTTGGGAGGCAGAGGCAAGAGGATTGCTGAGTTTGAGGCTTGCCTGGGCTACATAGTGAGCTCAGGGCCAGCCTGAACTACAAAGCAAGACCCTGTCTCAAAAAAAAAAAAAAAAAAAAAAGAAATGTACAGTTTTACTTACTGTGATCACCAGCAGGGTGTGTAGATCACTGAAACTTCTTCCTCCAGTGTTTCTGAAGCTTGTGCCCTTTATCAAAATTTCTTTTCCTGATTTTCCCAGCAACCATCTTTCTACTCTTGTTTCTCTGAGATTGACTTTTTAAGATTATACATATGAGTAAGAATAGATGCTCCTCCCATTCCATCTCTGTTGATATGAATGATAGATTTTCCCTCTTTTTTTTTTTTTTTTTGAGACAGGGTCTTGTTTTGTAGTTCAGGCTGGCTCTGAGCTCACTATGTAGTCCAGGCAAGCCTTGAACTCAGCGATCCTCCTGTCTCTGCCTCCCGAGTGCTGGGATTACAGGCGTAAGCCATAATGCCCGGCTGATTTTCCCTCTTTTTAAAGGCTGAAGAGCCTTCCCTTGTATAACTATACCACATTCTCTTCATTGACTTATCCCCTGATGGACATTAGGTTCCTTGCATATATCATATTGTACCTCTTCATATATACAATTATTATCTGTCAGTTAAAATTAAATATAAAAATTTTAAATGGGTGTCATATTTTGGGCTTCATAGGTCAGTAATATGTTTCCCCCAAATTTAAAAATCACAAGTCTCCAGGTTTTTATTTTACAAAGTGAATAAGATAAACGTTTTTAAACAATACTATCTACTGTTTCCATAATTCTAAAATAATGTACATAATAATGCTAATGAATTATTGTCATCTCCTTTCATTAGACTAGGGATATAGCATCCATCTGCTTTTGCCACGGCCTCTCCAGCACCCTCTAACCTCTACTGCACCTGGCAGCCAGACATTCTTTTTTCAAGAAAATCTAATCTGATTAATTCTCTGTTTGAAACATTTTTGCAGATTCTTATTTAATGTATAATTAAGGTCCTGTATCAGCCAGCCATAGTTGCTCAGCCTGTAATCCCAGTACTTAGGGAGGCTAAGGAAGGTGGATCACAAGTTTGAGCCCTGTTTGGACAACTTAATGACTCAGTGAAACCCTGCCTCAAAATAAAAATAGAGCTGGGGATATTACTCAGTGTGAAGACTCTTGGTTCAATTAAAGACATGAAATTAAAGAAAGATCCTGGCTCAGTCACTTATTACCACATAACAGTTTCCTGCTGGCACACAGATCACAGGTTTACAGGTATCACAGGTCTGTGGGGCAGCGGAGAGCTCCGTGTCAAGTGTAGGTCACTTTGTGAACAGTGGTGGTGGTGCCTGTCATCGTTTTGGGCCCAACTGGCCACATGACCAGACCTAATACGGAGGGGCAGGAAAGCATAGTGCATGGCACTGTGGAGAGGTAGGAGACTGGGAGATGAACAATAACCCAGAATAGCTCATCCTCAAATCTTAAATCAACTTGATTTATACCTGGCTATCTCGCAATGCTGTGCCAGTGCGCCTGGTGGTCTAGCCCCAGGGGCTGCCTTTTAGCTGTCATTATTCTCCTCTTCCAGGACATGGGGGGGGGATGTCAGACTCTTCCTGGGGTCCACTTTCTCTCCACATCTCCTCCAGTTCATTCCTTACTTTCCTTCTTAGGATTTATTGCTGTTTTAAAAAGTGGCATTTCAATTTGATTAAACACTGGGTTAACCTATGGAGGGAGAGATCGCGGCTAGGCTGTTTACCATGGCAACTCCAGCCGTGGACAGAGTAGGGACACATAGGAGGCACTTACAAATATTTGCTGGATGCCTGAGTAAGTGAACAAGTAACTGCTTCTAGAAATACAAAGTGGTCCCATCCTGGAAGACAACAGTTTGATATATTAGGAGCCTTAAAGACTGCAGACCTTTGAATAAAAATCCTGCTCATAGGATATATTAGGAGTCTGTCATGAGAAAATAATTACAAATCAGCACAAATATTTATACAGATTAATGTTATGAACAATCAAGGTAATTTAATGAAAATGGCATAGGAAACAGAGGATCAAATTGAATAAGGAAATTAGTGATTGTGGAAGTTCCTTGACATCACGTGGTGTCACAACCAATCCTTAGCTTGGAAGAATGAGCCCATAGTTACATAAACTGTGGATGGAACTGTGCCACTGTTGTATGGAACTGAAAGAGCAAGGAAAAGCTATTGCTATATAAAATGTTAAGAAATGGGACTCCTAAAAAGCAGGGCTATAACAATTTGAATATATCACTGACTTAGCAAGCACACCTGTTTCCTGGAACTAATCAGCCTTCTGGATTAAACTGACTTCATGTGTAGTGGACAGTGTTTTTGCATTATCTTTTTAATATTATCTTTATACCAACACCCTCTGGATGTCTTTCCATGTCAGTGTGCATATAATCTCTAAATATCTCATTCTTTCTATGACTTCATAATCTTCCTTTGTGTTAATTTACCATAATGTATCAAATCCCCTATTAATGGACACCTGGATTGTTTCCCATTTTCTGAATTAAAAGTAATATTGCAATTGACATATTGCCTTTCATAGTTACTGTACTGATTTATACTTTTATCTAGGTTTTGAGACTGTTTATTTTTCTGTGTCCTTGCCAGTGCAAAGGGGTTATCAGGTATTTTACATTTTCTCAGACTATAAGTGAAATTATGATTTATATAATTTAATTTGTAGTTCTTTTATATTAATAAGCTTGTTTATCATTTGTACTATACTTGTGTTTCAAATCTGTGAGTTGCTGGTTCATGTCATTTGTGCATTGTTTTAGGGGTAAATTTATAATACTGAAAACTTGGAAATAACCTATTATTTAATAAATTTCATACAATAAAATATTAGGTACTTACATATTTCCAATGGATGCTTAATGTTGGAAATATTCATTACATGACAAATAAACACACACACATGTATCATCATGTGTAATATATCATTCTGCTTTTTTAAAAAATGCATATAAAAAGTCTGGAAGAAAATGCATAAATATGTCACTGTGACTTTCAGAGATGAAATTATAGGTAACTTTAAAACTTTCTTCATAAATTTTAGTATTTTATAAAATTACTCCAGGTTGTATTGACGTGTGTAACTGGAAAAAACAAACATGCTGTAACATTCATACTTTTCTGTTCTTCAAGGCTCTGCTGGCCAGGAGTGAAGATACAGGATCACAAGGGCTCCTTGGGGGCAGAGGCACTGTCTGTAGAACATGATGGGTCTGAGGGCCAGAGGCCAACAAAAAGAAAGTCCTTTGGGTTTTGCTACTTGTGGAAGATTGATGTGTACTTTCAAGGACTTCTATCTTTATAAAAACTTAGGTTATGTGCAACAGCTAACTTCCTAAATTAATCATGGCTTACCATGCCTTGGTATTTATAGATCATTTTGGACTACCTTCAAGATGACTTGGGTTTCGTCAGGTTTTCTAGCCTTTCAAACCCAAGTAAAGGGCTTTTCTTCCTGAGAGCCTCTGATGGTCTCCTATGCCTGCTTGCTTTGCTCAACTGCTACAGTTACCTGGTCACATCCCTTTGAGGTGAAGATTTCTCTCTCAGCCTCCTCTAGCATTTCCAGGGACAACTGAGCAAGGCTGTGGTGTAATAAGCCTGACTAAGGTGAGAGGCTCGTGGGAGACTTTCCCAGGTGGAAAAGGACCACTGCTGGATGCAGCGCATTAGCATGTGACATCACACACCCCCTCTCGAATTGGCTCTGGTGACTGTCCCTCATATTGCCAAGGTCAGCTCATTGCAGAGCTGAGCCTCCCTTCCATCCTTGATCCTCACTGAATCTCCACTCCATAGCACCAGGCCCCTGCTTTCTAAGCAGACAGGGGACATCCAGGACCTCTCAGCACTACAAATGTGTATCCCTATCCATAGACGATAACTTTTCACCTAGACAAATTTTAAGTCTCTTCTGTACAAATCATTCCCACCCAGATTAAGCAGAAACAATAACACTCATGTAAGTGTTTCCTTTTTTTTTTTTGAGACAGGGTCTGGCTTTGCAGTTCAAGCTGGCCCTAAGCTCACTATGTAGCCCAGGCAAGCCTCAAACTCAGCAATCCTCCTGCCTCTGCCTCCCGAGTGCTGGGATGACAGGCATGAGCCACCACACCTGGCATTGTGTATGTGACACTGACTGCTGCTGGGCGTGAGTCACCATGCCCGGTATTATTGACCTTCACTGTGCCTTTTTATTTATTTATTTATTTATTTTTGAGACAGGGTCTGGCTTTGCAGTTCAGGCTGGCCCTGAGCTCTCTATGTAGCCCAGGCAAGCCTTGAACTCAGCAATCCTCCTGTCTCTGCCTCCTGAGTGCTGGGATCACAGCCGTGAGCCACCACGCCTGGCACTGTGGTATGTGGTACTGGTTGCTAGTGGGCATGAGTCACCACGCTCAGCATTGTATGCCGTTACCAGGACTGAACTCAGGACCTTGCACTTGCAAGGCAGGCACCGGAACCACTGAGCTAAATCTCTGGCCCACACTGTGCCTTTTTTATGTTTATTGTGTGAGAAGTTCTTTGTAAATTGCTAAATTGCTGTCATAGTCACTTCCCCATTGCTAGGACGAAATTCCTAACACACAATTTAAAAGAGAAGAGTTTAATTTTGACTCCAAGGCAGAAAGAACAGGGTGGAAAGGCCTGGTGGAGGAATCTGGGTAGGAAGTAGAAAGAATGGAGAAGCCAGGGAGGAAGCCACACTCTTCCAGGTTATAACCCTAATAGCATGCTTCTTCAGACTGGATCACACCTCTTAAGACCACATTGATCTCTGAACCCTTTAGTGGATTAATTCACAGATAAACATAGCACCCCTCCACCCCACCCCAATCACCTTCAGAAATGCCCGCTTATGAGCATATAAGCCTTTTGGGGGACATTCTAAATGTAGACTATCGCAGTTGTCCAGGCTGACTTTTTATTCAGGTGGAGGCAGCTCTTGAAGTTTCTCTTCTAGGGCAGGCGTTCACTCTTCAGATGAGATCTGGCATGTTCAGGCTAGTGTGGCTTTAGACACATGTTCACTCTTCAGCTGTTGGATGCTGCTCGGAGCTGGGTGTGTGATGGAGTCTGCACTAACTGCTTACTGACTGTTACAGAGAGACTGCAGTATTTAAGCAGCTAGTGTATCTGCTGAATAGCAGCTCAGTGCCTGCCCTAGGTAGCTACAGACACTGTAGAATTCTGTCAGGAAATACTGAGAGTCTCTAAAGAAATCATCTAAATGATGCCTGTGGACAGTGAATTCCTCCTAAGCAAAGACCACAGTGGTTCTGCAGTGACTGCCAACCACTGATGCTCCGCGATGGATCAGCGACTCAGGGGGGAAATGGAACAGCACTTGTGGGGTCATAGCATATTTTCACCTTGTTTTTCCAGATCACCTTAAATGATGGGACACTCATTGTCACAAGGCCGCTGACGATTTTGTCCATAGATATATCTTACTTTTTGTGTAAGGGAACATGACTTTGTGTAATTGCAGTCTTCTACTTTCTGATAAATGTCTATGACAAATGTCTGAGTCAGTTTCTAGATACTGTATACTCCTCACAAAAGCACATGTATGTTGGAGTGATTGATTGATGGGCCTATTTATTTCTGCCTTGTTGAGGCAAACCTCTCTTCTATCACAATTCTTTGGCCTCCATCTTTTTTTTTTTATGTTTTAGACACAGCAAGTGAGGATGCGTTAGCTGGAAAGTATAATAATGAGAAAAGTCAGAGCAAAAGCAGGAAAAGTGAACACCAGAGAAGGAACATGAAAGTACCTCGGTGGCACCGAGTCCTCTTCTCTTGGGTACATGCTAGGATCAGCTGTTCAGCAGAGCCCGTGACATGGACTCTGAACTGCAGAGTTCTGCAGAAGCCAGGGCACCAGTTCATGCTCTTGAGAAAGCTGATGGCTTTGACAACCTCCAGTGATAAGGACGTGAGTGTGCATATCAAGGTTCTGCCGAGACGCTGGACAGCCATGGCGTAATCTCAAACTAATAGCTATCATCAGTGTGACCAAAGGGGATGTTTGTTTTGTTCAATTGCCCTCATATTCTTTTGTGGCTGAATTTGATGTGTTGTCCATGTTTAGTATGAGTGTGATGATTATTGCTTCTATTAATGATAAGAACAAAATACAAAATTACTTCTACTTTCTACAAATACACCATAAAGATAGATGTGATCATCTTCATTTTACAGCTAAAGATCACACAGGAAATGTATAGGCAATAAGTAGTTCTTAAGTCTACATGCCTTACCCTGTTCCCATGAATTCAGTCCAAGTAACACAAAAAACCACGGTCAGCTCTTGACATGAGCAAAGCTGTAGGTGTCTGCTCTACCCTACTCTAGAAAGACGAGTAGGTGGGTAGCAGGGATTTAGCTCAGTGCTTCCAGAGTCCTGAGTTCAATCTGAAGTACCACATACCACAGTGCCAGGTGTGGTACCTCACGGCTGTAATCCCAGCACTTAATCCCACCAAGTAGAGGCAGGAGGATTGCTGAGAGTTTATGGCTAACCTGGGCTACACAGTGAGCTCAGGGCCAGCCTGAACTACAAAGCAAGACCCAGTCACAAAAAAATAAAAATTAAAAAAAATAAAGAGTAAGGTTTTATTTTCAGAATTCCTTCAACTTGCAGAAAATAAAGACCTTACCATTTCCTCATCTTAAGAATACCAAAGTACACTAAGGTGGTCTTTGGTAGCTTAAGAAAAGGTCTGTACTAAGAATCTGAAGGAGTAAGAAAAAGACATTTCATAACTATTTACTTGCCCTGCAGAAGCAGGTGTACACAAGTATTCAGGTTGCTAGACAGGAATAACATGCTGTATTCCATTTGTGGAATAACATTGTGGCTGCAAATGGTCCCAACTGTGAACAGGCCTGGCCCAACCTTATTAAGTTGGTAGAGAAATGTTCACACAATACACACAAATATACACACACATATGTATGCATATAATACTTATATTCAGAAGATAATAATTCAAACACTCTAGATTTGTGAATGCATTTCCATTTCCATGTTAAAATTTATCTGCAGCCCTAAACTTCATTTCAATTTGATGGTTATTCAAAAGCATGTGATGAGGTGGGAAAAGTTTGTCACTCCATATGCACTTCCATTCCCAAGCTGAGATCAAACAAAGTCATGTTCTGCCTTCTTGTCTCAGCTCTCATATTAGAAGCACATTTTCTTTCCCTAATTTACTGGTACTGTTATTCACATTTTTGGGCTTTTGTTGGTGATCTCACTGCTTAAAATGACCCCAAAGCACAACCTGAAGTGTCACCTGAAATCCTTGAGAACTAGAAGGCAGCAATGCACCTTGGAGAAAATACGCATGTTGAATAAGCTCTATCCAGGCATAGTCAGTGCTATTGGCTGCAATTTCAGTGTCATTGAGTCAACAGCATGTATTTAATAAGTGCCTCAAATAAATACATAGCTAAAAGGAATCTATGCATTGATTTATTGACAGAAATACTATGACAGGAGGCACACAGGAGCTTAACCCTATTACATCTGGGAACAGTGGTTCAGTATTGACTAATTTGATGAATTAGTGAATTACTAATCCAGGAAAATAGGGAATTTATAGAATAGAACTAGTCATGGGTAATAAGAACTACCTCCACGTTTTTATGTGTAGAACGTTTGTGTACATATGTATCTGTGCAATGCCTTATGCTAATTTGTTGAGACCTTGGAAACTTAATTCTATATCTTTAGTAATAAATTATACTTGGAGGAAATAATTAAATACATTTTTCTTAATTGGAGCTAAAAGGCTCTATAATCAATCTCTTGTTTAGCTAGCCATATTGTTGGTCAGTAATAATTGTGCCAACATAGGAATGTTACTTAACTACTGTTTGGAAGAGCGGGAGTATTCAGGGTATAAGATTTGTGAATACTTGGGCAAAACATTTACTTGGAATATTATTACATTCCAAGAAACAATTTCATTCCAGAAATCTGTCCAAGAGTTTGTTATCTAGGTAATAAATGGATTTTTGAACAGATCTGGTCCAAATCTCCTTGGCTGCATATCTTTAAAACAACATAGCAAAACCCTAAAACCCCGAGTCAAACCGACTGAGTCAGAGCCTCCATCCACAGACTAGCACTGCCTCTCTGGCAGGCCTGCCGAGTCCTGCCACACCAACTTCTCTCCCTGTCACCACACGAAGGGGAGTGAGACATCCATCAGTTTCATCTATCTCCATGTAGCAACTGCCAGGAGCTTCCCAGCACCTTTTAGTTCTTAGTGTTTACTCTGATCCATAGTTTCAATGTGTCTTGAATCTGGGAAAGAAGTCAACTCACAGAATCAGTGAAAAATAACACAAGTATCAGTTAAACATAAATTTATTTTTCTTCCAATATTGTTAGGGTTAGGATTAGGGCTAGAGTGAAGGTTAGTTGTAGTGTAGATTTAGAGTTAAGGTTGGGTTGTGGTAGAATTATTGGTAGGATTAGTGTTAGGGGTAGCATTTGGGATAAGGTTAGGTAGGTCACAGAAGAAATACAGTTAGGTTACAGTTAGAATCATTGTTAGTGATAGGGTTAGAGTTTGGTTTTGGGTTAGGCATCAGTTTTTTTTGTTGTTATTTTATTGGTACATTTTAGGCATGTATAATAATCACATTGACCATAGGGAATTTGAGCCCGTACATGATATATCTTGATTCTTCTTGGTCCAATCTCCTGCCTTCCTTTCAACTCCTCTTTACCTCCTTATTTGAAAAACTTTTGTTTCCATTTTTTCCTTCTATTCTTTTTTCTTTTCATTTCTTTCCCCTCCCCCTTCCTCATTTTCCCCTTCTTATTTGAACATTTTCTTCCCTTTTCCCAATATCTATTATACATATTTGTTCTTATTTACACTTTGGATTTCTCACACCAGAAAAGCAATACAGTATTTAAGCAAAGTTATCCAATTTATTCCACTTAAAAATAAATTTAATTTGAACTTTAAAGATAAAATTGTCCTTTTTATTTGTATATCTTCATAATAAAACTGCCTCATAAATACAGCGTGTGTAGCAGAAAGAGCCCTGGACTAAGGAACAGAATATTATTCTCACCCATGATATTAATTAACTATGTCAACTAGGGGATGATTCAAGTAGGCCCGAATCTTATGTGAAAGCTGAGAATGGACAGAATATTCCTCAATGTCCCTCTTAGGTGAAGAAGTCTCATAAATTTTGTTTCTAATATTTGGAGTATTTGGGGTAGTCTTGGACTTTCTCTGGTCATCTTGATATCCCTCACATGAGTTAGACCCTAAAAATGATTTAAAGAGTACTGTATAGACAGTTACATTAGATCAAACATAGCCTTATCTGATCCCATTCTCTGGAAAATATGCTAACTTTTCTGCATTTCATTCTCAAAATTTACAAATAGTGACCACCCATTAATTCATGCACTCCACAAATATCATTGATCCCATTATGTTGTAGGAACATACTCAGCCTTTGCCCTTACCCTTTGGCCAGTCTGAGGTGTGTGATTGTTCTGAGTTTGATGACAATTTGGTGCTCAAAGAAGGTTACTACTCAATATTCTATCAAACTGTATTCCTTAAAAATAAGCTCAAAGTTTTAGACAATAGCAGAAAGGTCAGCAATAAAGAGGAATGTTTTTCTATATATTTCAAAGGTAGATAAATGATTTATATTTTATTAGCTACATGAGGGAACTAGGTGTGGTGAACTGAGTTAATGGGTATCATATATTTAACTTATTCTAGAATTGAGTTAGAGGCCATAAAAACTGCCCTTCCCAGGCAGGTACTGCCATAACTGCCTTCCTGCCCTGGCGGTTAGAGTATATTTTATTAATTTTTTCTTTTCAATAATAAATAATCAAATGAAATTAGAAGGTATTTATTACATGGGTTACGCTAAGGCTGTGCTTTCTTATGCCCTAAACACCCAAACATTTATCTTATTGGTTTCATAAGTTTTTTTTTTTTTTTTTTTTTGAGACAGGGTCTCGCTTTGTAGTTCAGGCTGGCTCTGAGCTCACTATGGAGCCCAGGCAAGCCTCAAACTCAGCAATCCTCCTGCCTCTGCCTCCCGAGTGCTGGGATTACAGGCGTGAGCCACCACGCCCCGCACTGTGGTATGTGGTATTGATTGGTGGTGGGCGTGAGTCTCCACGCCCAGCATTGTATGTGGTTACCAGGGATAGAACTCAGGACCTTGCGCTTGCGAGGCAGGCACCGGAACCACTGAGCTAACCCTCCGGCCCTTTTTTTTGTTTGTTTTGGTAGCAGGGATTGAACTTGGGACCTTGTGCATCCAAGATTGGCACAGTACCAGTTGAGCTAAGTCCTCAGCTACTTTCATAATTTTTGTAAGTTCTTTGATCTCCTTTGTGAAACAAGATAAGGTAGAAATAAACTATTAATTAATGTTGGAATATTTCTATGTTCCAATTTAGCTAAAGGCATTTTATATCTGTTTAGATTTTGTCCTGACTAGATTTTTTTAAAAGAGGGAGCAAATTTTTCTAAACACAAAATTTTCTATGTAAAGAATTATGCAGTTCCTTTCACTAGACTTTAAGCCATCTCCTATGTAAACTAATATTTGGTAGCACAAACTGTATTTCCCACTAGCTTGCATTATAATGTTAAACTTTTTCTTAATTGATAAAATTGGGGTCCCATTATTCTCATTTTGGAGCCTTATCCTCATCTTTGACAGTTCCAAACATTATGGTACTTCCAACTTTAAGAGCATATTTTGTGAAATTTTTATAATCTAAATGTTCTTTTGGTAATAAATAACAATCTATTTTGTACCTTCATGTTTTTCTTAACTTGTAGCTTATTAAATGGGGACACTCTTACAAATATGCACATCTATTAATAAGTAATATTTTCTAAAGGTCTTGAACACAAGATTATGACTTCAAAAAAAGTATTCCAATCACTTACAATGCCACATGGGGAGAATAAATATAACATTCCTGTAATTTTGCTTCATGGAATCAAGTTAATAAGGCTAAAATTGTATTAATATTCAACACAGGTTTTTTTTCCTTGTGAAATAAAAGTGATTTTTATAAAAGTAGTGTATCTTATTTTTGTCCTTTAGTTTTTCTAATCGAGAATAAAACATTAGGGAGTTCATCATGAATCCTACATTTACAATCTTTCTTTATATCTACTTCAATAGAGGGAATATTAACATTTCTCTCAAGTTTTGATCTCTCATAGAAAGGAAGTCATTTGTGTAAGTGTATGTCCAGGTTAGTCTAGAAAATAAAAGGTTTTGTTAAACAGTTTAGCTGACTTTTTTCTTCCTAAAATAAAATATTTAAATCAAGAGCCACTTTGTATGAGCTTGTGGTTTTTTGAAACTCAATCATAATTAACTTGTTTTCCCAAACCTAATAGAAGAAGAAGCTATTCTTACAAGGGGACCTTTACCACTTAGTACTGTGTTTAAAGTGAGGTTAGATAATTAAGTAGATAAGGAAGTCTGTGCAAGTTGTTTATCAACCAAGAATGTATCTGCTATTGGGATTACTGATATGTGGTTGAAGTTTAAATGATTTGCTCAGAGAAAGAATTTTTTAAATATATAGAGTGATCTTTGATCTTTACTATATTGAGTCCATAGAGTAAAGGGTCGCAGCCTATAATTATTTTGCTCTTCAAGAAGGATTCAGGACAGAAAATATAGTAGGAAGTCTGTACATACTTGTGAATGCTGATTATCTTATATTTTTTCCTTACTATTTGTTATTGTATAAATGTATGTGCACACCTAGATATTAAAGTTTAATGAAGAAAATGAGGAACAATATTAAATAATAAAAAGTACTATTGCCGGCATGGTGGCTCACACCTATAATCCCAGCACTCAGGAGGCAGAGGGAGGAGGATTGCTGAGTTGGATGCTTGCCTGGGCTACATAGTGAGCTCAGAGCCAGCCTGAACTACAAAGCAAGACCCTGTCTAAAAAAAAGAGAAAGTACTATTTATTATCCTCAATCAATACTATGTTTAGGATTTTATGTAAACTATGAATTAATTCTATCATAATAATGATGAATAAACTTCCTGTCATTTGACAAGAAAAAAATGATAGCTTGACATTAAAAGTTTGGTTAGAATGTGACTTGATTCAAGTACATTTAGAATACAGACTTAGAACCCTTTGATGTTAAATGCACAGTTCAGGGAGAAAAATGAAAAAGGCATGTATTAAGTCTCTGGCAAGGATTCTTGGGATTTAGAATTGGTATCTATTGAAATTCGAAACACAGGGACAGGTTTGGGGATGAAGGAAAAAAGATTAAATTTTAATGTGCTGAGTTCTACATGGCCATTAGATATTCAAGTAAGGCTAGAATTCACACAAGGAAAACTGGAATCTAAGAGGTTAATAACTTGTCAAAGGTCACACAGTCAGGATTTGAGATAGTGTTCTGGTTCCAAAGTCCCAGCTCCTAATCACTTAATCACTGTACTATTCTTGTCAAACTTGTGTTCAACTCTGTTCCAAGGACGTAAATCTTGAGGAAGATCTGTCTCTGTCTCTGTCTCTGTCTCTGTCTCTGTCTCTGTCTCTGTCTCTGTCTCT
>PVIC010027024.1:0-24139 GCA_004025085.1 Thryonomys swinderianus
TTCAGGCTGGCCCTGAGCTCACTATGGTGCCCAGGCAAGCCGCCGCGAACTCAGCAATCCTCCTGTCCCTGCCTCCCGAGTGCTGGGATTACAGGCGTGAGCCACCACGCCCAGCATTATATGTGGTAACTGGGGATCGAACTCAGGTCCTTACGCTTGCGAGGCAGGCGCCGGAACCACTGAGCTAACCCTCCGGCCCCAGAATAAATAATTTTTAAATTAATTAATTATTTATCTTTGTACCTAAGATCAAACTTGGGACCTTACACTTATAAGGCATGTACCAGAACCACTGAGTTAAATCCCTGGCCCAAGAAGTCCTGGTGTCGCCAGGAGGGACTCCCTCCAGAAGTGTACAGAAGGAAATCCCATTGCTCCCGTCCAGTCTCTGGTGGCCCTGGCATTCCTGGGCTTGTGGCCCCATCACTCTGCCTCTGTGTTCGTGTCATTTCTTCTGTGTCTTCTCTTTTTTTCTGTGTCAGATTTCTCTCATCTCCTTGTACAAGGATGCTTGTCATTGGATTTAAGGCCCACACAGACAAGGAAGCAGCTTTTCCTCCCAAGAATCTTAGCTTGCCCAGGATTTAGCTCAAGTGGTACTGTGCCTACCTTTGAAGCATAAGGACCCGAGTTTGATCCCTGGTACTGCAAAACAAACAAACGGGCTTACATCTTGTTCCACTGGAGGCAATATTGGTAGGTTCTGAGACTAGGAAATAAGCATTTCCTTTGCTAGGGGAGCATTGTTCATTTCACTATAACTCAAACCATGTACCTCAGAAGAAGCCCCTGGCCCGTACAATTTCAGTTATATGGTGTGTAATGCCGTGGCTCTGTGGGGGACAACAGAATGGGGTCTTGAATCCAGGCCAATCCAGAACCTACAAATATGATCTCCAAAGCCTGCCATGGATTCACTTAGAATTTAATGGACGAGGACTGGAGATTTAGCTCAGTGGTTCCGGTGCCTGCCTAGCAAGCGCAAGGTCCCTGGTTCAATCCCCAGTAACTACATACAATACCAGGAGCTGTGACTCACGCCCACCAGCAATCAGTACCACATACCACAGTGCCTGGTGTGGTGACTCACGCCTGTAATCCCAGCATTTGGGAGGCAGAGGCAGGAGGATCGCTGAGTTTGAGGCTTGCCTGAGGAACATAGTGAGCTCAGGGCCAACCTGAACTATAAAGTGAAACCCTGTCTCAAAGAAAAAAATAAAATTAACGTGTGAATTGGAGCTGTGGTTGCCTGTTTGCTAACGTTAAAGTTTCGTCCCATAAACCATCCCTCACCTCTCTACTCTGCCTCTTACAAGTCCATTCCTGCTCTGGATGGGTGCACTTGGCCTCTAATCGGATATGAATTCCTCCCATCTGTAAAGTGCTTTCCGCCTTGTGAGGCAGTTTCGTACCCCATGAGGACTTCTCCCCTGGGCCTTGGTGTGGCTGTTCTTAACTTCAGCAGGGGTGGGGGTTGAGTTCCTCCACTAGTACTCAAAGAGCAGTAGTTCCCAGGTAAAGTTCCTTTTTGTACATGACCCTAATTCAATTCCTGTTGGACGTCAACAGCCTGCAGTTAAAAAAAAAAATGGAGAGACAATAAAAGGCTCCAGGGCAGAGTAGTTCACCCCAGGCTCTGCTCCCCGGGCAGAGACTGCCCAGCCTGCGTTCGTTTTCCTCTGAGAGGAGGTGCCCCGCTTCTACAGCTGGGCACCTCCTGCTTGCTGGGCACCTCCTGCTTGTGGGGCTTCTTCCAGAACCCCTAAAGGTATTCTTCCCATTTGTGGCCTACACTGTCACACACACACACCCCATCCTCCTCACCCATGTGCACACACACACGCACACACATCCATTAGTGAAAATGGCTCACACTGGGCAGTCCCAATGCACCGGCACCTTTCTCTTCCTGAATCATTTAATTCTTACAGCCACCCTGTGAAGTTGGCACTCAAGAGCTGTAGAAATGGCACGGAACTTGCCTCCATGGGATTTGAACCTGGGGCACCTGGGACCCCGCCCACACATCCTGCTACTCACACGGCTGTCGCCTGACCCATGCCCTCACCCGCTGTTTCCTCTCCTGCCACTCTGTGCCTCCATAGGACTCGGATTCTTCCGAGTGACTGAGGCCAGGCTGGACGGGCTGTCAGGGTCAGATGGGGGCAGGGTGGCGGCTGACAGGGTGATGAGACGCAGGAAAATCACACATAAGCAAACAGCCCCGCCTTGACACGGCCTGGGCTGAGCGTTTCCTGAATGTCCAGGGACATGTTTATCTTCTGATGAGTGTCCGGAGCCCGCCCTGGGAAGGCAGGTCCCTCCCGTCCACGGGGCCGTCTCCTCCGAGCTGTGGGCCGTGGGTCTGACTGCCGAAGGCTGGCGACATAAATGTCCCTCTCCCCCAACAGAGGCCGGAAGCTCTGGGGCCGGGCGGCTCTTCGGCTGGACCCCTCCAGCCCTGGTCAGTCGCTGGCCCCTGACCTCACCTCCAAGCTCTCCAGTCTCCCTGCCTTTGCTCCAGCCCTCCTTCGTCTGCAATGCCCGCTTCTTGTTCTCTGGGCAATCCTGCCCTCGGTCTTGGGCCCCCCAACGACATCGTCTCCTCCAGGAAGATGTCTAGGATTCTAATAAAGCATAAGGCCACTCTTTCTTTCCCAGGAACTTAAAAAAAGTTTTTGAAAAAGACATTTAAGATTGTGGTAAAACAGACACAAGACAGAAGATGTTGTACCTTCCTGTGGCATGTGTCAGAGTTTCCTTCCTTTTGAAGACAGAAGAATATTCTGTTCTATGTGTTTCACCACATTTTATTTGTGTGTTCACAGGTCAGAAGATATTTGAATTGTTCCTGCTTTTGCGTAATCGTGAAAAATGCTGCTCTGGATGTGGGTGCACAGATATCTCTTTGATGAATTCTTCTTTCAACTTTTTTTGTTTGTTTGTTTTCTGTGTTTTTTTGAGGCAGGGTCTCACTTTGTAGTCCACGTACGGCCCTGAACGTACTAATTAGCCCAGGCTGGCCTCGGACTCATGATGTTTCTCTTACCTCAACCTTTTGAGTGCCAGGAATGTTTGTTTATTTACTCATCTGCTGATGTAAATTTGAGTTCTTTCCAGTTTTTTGCCTATTATAGCTAAAGCTACTGTAAACCTTGGTCTACATGTCTTTGTAAGGATGTGTGTTTTTTTTCTTTTGGAGTAGGCTGGATTGCATACTTAGCATATATTTAGCTTTCTAAAGAGACCCTTAAACTGTTTTCCAACGTGGTTATAATTTTTTTTTTTTTTGAGACAGGGTCTCGCTTTGTAGTTCAGGCTAGCTCTGAGCTCACTATGTAGCCCAGGCAAGCCTCAAACTCAGCAATCTTCCTGTCTCTGCCTCCCAAGTGTTGGGATTACAGGCGTGAGCCACCACGCCCGGCATCAGTTATAATATTTTATATTCCTAGCAGCAGCAGAAGAGAGTTCAAATTTCTCTACACCTTTACCAACACTTGATATGATAAATCTCTTC
Organism: Thryonomys swinderianus; assembly: GCA_004025085.1. NCBI lineage: Eukaryota > Metazoa > Chordata > Mammalia > Rodentia > Thryonomyidae > Thryonomys > Thryonomys swinderianus. Next base: position 3,518 of record PVIC010027024.1, read on the forward strand.
AACTATTTTTTTTTTGCTTTTTGAGACAGGGTCTCGCTTTGTAGTTCAGGCTGGCCCTGAGCTCACTATGGTGCCCAGGCAAGCCGCCGCGAGCTCAGCAATCCTCCTGTCCCTGACTCCCGAGTGCTGGGATGACAGGCGTGAGCCACCACGTCCGGCATTGTGGTATGCGGTGTTGACTGTTGGTGGGCGTGTCTCCACGCCCAGCATTATATGTGATTACCGGGGATCAAACTCAGGTCCTTGCTCTTGGGAGGCAGGCGCCGGAACTACTGAGCTAACCCTCCAGCCCCCAATACCCTTTTTGATATATTAGAGCAGTGCTGGCCTCATAGAATCAGTTCAGAAGTGCTCTTTCCCTTTTGGTTTTCTGGAAGTAAAAAATGAGAGTTTCCACTCTGGGTGGTGGGAACAGACACCATTCTTGGCCTCTTCATCCTTTTGGGCAGTGTTTCCCCTGGCCGTGGTGGCACCCTCACGTGTGCCATGCTCTGACTGTGCGGAGGGATTGCCCACCCCTGGGACTGCTTCTTCTTTTTTTTGAGACAGGGTCTTGCTTTGTAGTTCAGGCTGGCCCTGAGCTCACTTTGTAGCTCAGGTAAACCTGGAACTCAGCAATCCTCCTGCCTCTGCCTCCGGAGTGCTGGCATTACAGGCGTGAGCCACCACGCCCAGCACTGTGATATGTGGTATTGATTGCTGGTGGGCGTGAGTCACCACGCCCAGTATCCTATATGGTTACTGGGGATCAAACCAGAGATTTTGCCCTTGCTAGGCAGGTGCAGGAACCACTGGCCCTGGTTTCCCCTTCTTGTTGCTTTATAGTCAATGTTTTGAGAATTATCCTATGCATTTATTTCTTTATTTGGAGACAGTCCCCCCATGCAGTTCAGGCTGCCCTTGAGCTCACTCACTATGTAGCCATGGCTGATTTGAACTAGTGGCCATTCTCCTGCCTCAGCCTCCCCAAAGCTAGGATTACAAGCACACGTTACCAGGCCTGGCCTATCGCATCCATTTTGTAGGGAGTGTCAGCTGTTGAACGCTGGAGGGAAATCCTGTCTGTTGTGCTCGGGTGGGGACGCTGCAGGCTCTCGGTGTCCAGCTTCCAGCAGTTGTGCTGTGAGTTCAGGAGGCCAGAGCAGACGGCGGGCTTCTGGGCCTGGCTGGGAAAGAAGCAAGGTTACCGTGAGACCGCGCGCTTCTCTGTGCGCGTAGCTGCGCATCTGTCATCCCCAAGTGCATATCTGTCCTCACGTCTGTCTGCATGTCTGGCTGCATTCCGCTGTGTCTGGAGAGCCGTCTGTGGCTGCCGTCCATGGCAGCGGCTTCCTCTTTCCTGCTCAGGTGAAACTACATGTCACCCAGCCAGATTTCTGGATGTCCACACCCAAGTCCATCAGGGCCTGCTGGTCTGTGGACAGGCAGCGGATGAGCCAGCAGAGTTTGTCTTTTGTAGTGCTGGGAAGGCAGTGGCAGCAGAAGGGCTTCCAGTCCGTTTGCGGCTCTGCAGACCTGGTGCCCTGGCCCTTCCCAGAATCCCACGGGCTCTGAGCCGTTCTGTGGCTCCTGGCTCAGAGGGTGAGGGATGTCCCGGCAGTGCTCTGAGCCCAGCCACGCCTGGAGGGGCACGGCCCGTGTCCTGTGTGCCATCACACCTGCGACAGCCTGCTGCTCCAAAGTGCTCTCCTCTTCCTGTCTGTGGCCCGTGCTGGGAGAGCTCAAGTCCTGAGCTCCCTCGTGCGCAGTTTACCCGAGACACTCCCTCCGTCTGTGCGATCATGACAAAGGAAGCCAGCAGGTAGCAAGTTTCTCTTGATGGTGGGGATACGTCTTAGTCCCTTCAGTCTGCGGTCATAAAATACCACAGCTGCATGGCTCATGAATAATGGAAACTGTAAATTTCATAATCTTGGCTGACAAGTCCAAGTTCAAGGTGCGGTGCCTGAGAAGGGTGTGCCGCTTTGTAGACAGCCGTGTTTGCACCTCTGGCAGCTAACAGGATGAAGGATCTCTCCGGTCTCTATTATAAGTGCTCTAATCCCATGCGTATGTCTGTGCCAACACCTCACAAAGCCCCCACTCCTACTGCCTTGCAGGTTAGGATTTCAACAGTTGAATTTTGTAAGAATCATAATTCAGGGCCAGGGGTTTAGCTCTGTGGTTCTGGCGTCTGCCTGGCAAGTGCAAGGCCCCAATTTGATCCTTGGTAACCACATTCCACAGTGCCGGGCGTGGTGACTCACTCCTGTAATCCCAGCACTCGGGAGGCAGAAGCAGGAAGATTGCCACGAGTTCGAGGCTGGCCTGGGCTACATAGTGAGTTCAGGGCCAGCCTGAACTACAAAGTGAGATGCTGGCTCAAAAAAAAAAAAAAAAAAAAAAAGAATCATAATCCAGTCTGCAGCTGGGCAGAACAAAAGTATTATAGTTTATATCTAGATGTCCCCCGAAACTTCATGTTTGCCTAATAGGGCTTTAGGGAGGTCCCAGGTCCAGGCCAAGAGCCTGATCATTGGATTAGTCCTCTGATTGGTTTATAGCTGTGATATTGGGGGCGGAGCCTGGTGGGAGGAGGTGGGTCACAGGGGGTGTGGCCTGGAAGGGTCTACTCCTCTCCACCTCTCTCTTCTCCTGGCTGGTCCTCCCACCAGCTCTTCTCCTCTGTGATGCCCCACTGCTGTGCCACCCTACCTTGGAGCCAGCCAGACACAGACTGAAGCCTCTCCAAAGTACGAGCCAAAATAAACCTCTCCTTAGAGCTGTGGGTGTCAGCCGTTGTGTCTCAGTGACAAGAAAGTATTAAGGCTAGGGATTTAGCTCAGTGACATCGCACCTGCCTCAAAAGCTCAAGGTCCTGAGTGGAATCCCTAGTAAAAGTAAAAAAGAGGGGGTTCAGAAAGGTGTCTTTGCTTAAAAAATTAAATTTGATTCAAGGCTATTTGTTGAGATAGATGATCACTCAAAGAATTCTGGAACTTACGCCCCCCAAGGGGGGTGGGTTATCCAGTTAAGTACATACATCTCTATAGACCTGGCCATCCAGCTACCTAGGGAATCTGTATTCCGGGGAATTTCCAGCCCATAGGAGGCTCGCAGACCGCGTCACTGTGGTGACGGTTTGTGTGATGATTTGTGGAGTCGGAGGCCACTGTGTGGATCTCTTGCCTGTGGCAGGAGGAGCCTCAGGGCTGGAGAAGCCCTTGTGGTGTCGTGTTCCTTCCTGACAGATGGTGTCTGGTCGCCTCTGTGACTGGAGCTCAGGGTGACCTCTGTGGCAGCTGGGAGGTTCAAACTGTGCCACCAGAGCACACTGCACGTCCTAGAGTGTGTGTGCAGATGTGTGCGTCTGTGAGAGATACCCCATTTCTTGCATTCATTTGCTTTTTTATTCGCTTAAAACGGCAATGGGAGGGCCAAAGATTTAGCTCAGTGGTTCCGGCTCCTGCCTCGCAAGCGTAAGGTCCTGAGTTTGATTCCCGGTAACCACATACAATGCTGGGCGTGGTAACTCATGCCCACCAGACGTCAATACCACATACCACAGTGCCAGGTGTGGTGGCTCACGCCTGTCATCCCAACACTTTGGAGGCAGAGACAGGATTGCTGAGTTCGCAGTGGCTTGCCTGGCACCATAGTGAGCTCAGGGCCAGTCTGAACTACAAAGTGAGACCCTGTCTCAAAAAAAAAAAAAAACTAAAAAACCCCAAAAAATAGTGGTGGAGCATAGCTCCAGCCCCACTCCATTTGCCTTCAGGGTGCATACAGTCTAGTGGGGGGGACAGATGTCACACACATGGCCCTGTCTTTACAGGAGATGATTCTGGCAGCAAAGGAGATCTGAGTGCTTGGAGGATCGAATGAAAGTGGGACCCCATTTAAGGCTCATGGGCAAAGGTAGGTAGATAGAGCTTTCTCTGAAAAAGGAGCAATTTAAACGACAGAGGAAGCTGGGCGAGATGTTGGTGTGTGGGGGGGCTGAGGGAGCGGACCGCTGTGAATTTGAGGCCAGCCTGGGATACATAGTAAGACCCTGTCAAAAAGGGGAAAGCAGGGGAAGAGGTGGGGAGGGGGAGGGGAGGGGTGGGGGAGGGGTGAATTGAATGGACATGGGGGAGGTGAGAGAGGCAGTGTGCCCCAGGCAGAGGCTAATGTGTACAGTAGTGTCGTGAGGCACACAAGCGCTTTGCCCCTTCAGAGACCCTCTCACCTGGCTGAGGCTCATGAGCCGGAACCAGCTGGGGACAGGCAGATCCCACAGCTTGATAAGGTGAGCGTGCAATTCGTCACTCAGGTGGGCCACTCAGGAGGGCAGAAGGTGCTGTCCTGATGACGCTGGACTAACAGGTTACCCGATTTGTAGGACAAGGTAAAGAGCTGGTTTCCTTCTCGGAGATGTGGGAAGCCAGTAAGGCCCCTAGAGAAGGTGAGTGGGACCCAGCTTGGACCAGGAGGGCTGAGTGAGGGGGTCTGCATTTAGAACCCCCCACCCTTCCCATCTGCACGGAGGAGCCTCTTTATTTGTATCAGTATGTGTTTGTGGTATAAAATGATTAGATGCCTTATGGGGAGTTGGTACCTGTGCATAACACATTTTTTTTTTTTTTTTGAGACAGGGTCTCGCTTTGTAGTTCAGGCTGGCCCTGAGCTCACTATGTAGCCCAGGCAAGCCTGGAACTCAGCAATCCTCCTGCCTCTGCCTCCCGAGGTGCTGGGATTACAGGCGTGAGCCACCATGCCTGGCACTGTGGTATGTGGTATTGATTGCTGGTGGGCATGAGTCTTCACGCCCAGCATTGTATGTGGTCACCGGGATGGAACTCAGGACCATTGTGCTTGTGAGGCAGGCGCTGGAACCACTGAGCTAAATCTCTGGCCCCTGCATAACATATCTTAATTCTTTTGTATGTCCCTTTCTTCTCTCCCCTTTCCTTCCTTCCATTTCTTCTTTCCATTTGCAAAAGCTCAATGTCCCTCTTTCCTATTACCCATGTTTTATTTTGCTCTTTCATTTATTTACACTTTGGTTTTCTCATATAGGAGAAGCCATGTACTATTTAAGCTTGTGTGTCTGATTTATTCCACTTAACATTATGATCTCAAGGTGCATCCTCCACTTGCCTGTGTCTGCCTCAATTTTATCTTTTTTTAGGGCAGTGTAGTACTCCACGGTGTATAAATGCCATGCTTTCCTTATCTATTTGTTTGCTGATGGATGTACAGGCTGCTTCCAGGGTTTAGCTCTTGTGGATTGATCTGCTGTACACATGGGAGTGCAGGTATCACTGCACTATGACTAGCTCTTTTGGGAGGATACCTAGACCCGTGATTTCCCCTGGGCCCTCCCCCAGCCCCCAGAGATGAGTCGTGATTGGTCGAAGTCATAGTAGCTCAATCCCATGATTGATGACTGGCCTGGGCAGGGGTAGAAAAGAGGGCTAATTCTGGCCACTGATGTGCCAGGGGAAATCGCAGGGAAGACTCCTCTTCCTGAATAAAATGGTAATAACCCTGACTGGAGAATTCCTTTTCTCCCTTCTCTCTAACCTCATTGACCTCCCTGGACTTAAGGCACAATGCTTGATGGTACAGCACCTCCTTTGTAACCACTGTGCAGAAAGTTAGACTGCAAAGACTATGGAGAAAGAAAACGGAATCTGAGTGCCTGCTTCTGGTTCTCACTGCCCGAGGCGAACAGCACAGTGGTTTGACCTGCGCAGAGTCAGCTGCACCTCTTGAATGTCTCCTGCGAAGTCGCTAAGCTTCCATTTGGGAAGGAAGAATTCCTTCCTTCCTTCCCAAAGGAAGAATTCAAATGCTCAGAGACCTTGGCCTTCCTCCTCACAGGCTGACATGGGTGAATTACCCTTACGGGTCTTGGCACAAGGGTGGCTGTAGTGTCTCTTGACTCCTAGGATTGTTGGGAAAGGAACTGGATAATAAAAGGAAATCACTGGATGTAAAGGAAGTGTTCAATAAAAGTCACTCCTTTACCTCCCTGGGACTTACCCAGAGCCACCCCCAGGCCTGGCTGTCAAGCTGTATGCGTCCTCGGTGTCCTGTCCCGACCACCCTTCTTGCCAGGAGAGAATTTGCATTATGGAAGCTTGAGTTTTAAATTAAGTGTCAAATATAATTTAGCAATAGTAAGAATTAATTATGTGTCTGCCCCTTTGAAAAGCCGGGGATCTCAGCTCGGAGTGTGACACTGGTGTCTGCCTACCAGGAGGGCATTCGACCCCCCCACCCCGGAACTGGCAGACAGGGCCAAGATGGAGCTCTGCGTGATCCGTGTGAGTCCCGTGTCGGCCTTCGGAAGCTCCCCGGGGAGTGACCAAGGCCTGGCACAAGGGGTGGAGATGATGTTCCCAGGAGCTGTCCCCTGCCCAGCTGGCCTTGTGCTCAGCTGTGGACACTCCCGCGGTGGCACCAGGCCTTCTCCTGGAGGGCCGGAGCACGTCTTGCAGGGGTGTGGGTAAGAGGGAGACTCCAGGCCGGCAGGGAGGCGCGTCTGCCTGGACGACAAACCAAGGTCAGAGCCCTGCTGGAGCTTTCCCGGAAGGCCTGTCCCCGCCAGGCCTCGGGAACCAGGGCGCGTTTTGTGAGCAGCCGGAGGTGGGCACAGCAGTCCCCAGCTCACCCAGGCCTCCCTGCGCTCTTTCCGAGGAGTCTGGCTTTAATTTTCTGGTCCACATGCACAGAGCAAGAGGAAGAGGAGGAGGAGGGCCAGGAGCTCGCGGGAGCCCCGGTGCGGTGGCTGGGATCTGTCACTCAGGGCCGCGCTGCGGCCACTCCGGCAGCGTCAGCTGTAAGCAGCCCGTGATTTATGGACACCCGGTGAACCCCCGCGGCAGAGACCAGCCTGGAGATCAGAGCAGCAATAGGAGCCTTTTTGGGCAGGAGACAGGGCCTGCATTTTTCTCATTCATGCCAAACTGCTTTGCACGGCAATTAGCTCTGTCCTCATTTAGTCTCCAGTCCCAAAGGGTAATGAAAGTCATATATCATCTTCAAGACTGCTAATTATTGAGCTCGCTTACAGGTAGGCTTTGTAACTATGAGAAGGGCCTGTCGGCCCAATATTTATTACTCTTCCAATAAGTAAGCAAGGGGGGGCCGGGGTGAGGGAGAGAAAAGGAAGGAGGCGCGAATAGGGGGAGCAACAACTTTCTTGAAAGGCCGCCCGGCCTGCTCAGGGCTTTCTGACATACCTCCTGCAAATGTGCTCATCAGAGGGGAAACATCTTTATTCCGTGGAGCCATTTTTCATGCCATAACGAACCTGTCTCTGAGTACAGAGTGGTAAGGAGAAGCCGGGGCGGGCAGCTGGGGGTAGGGAAGGGCCCGATGGACGGACACGGCGGAGAGAGCAGAAAGACAGGACCTCGCGTCCCCACCCGGTGTTCCAGAGCGGCTCTCCCTCAGCCCTGAACCTGAGGAGCGGGATGGGAGGGGACTCGAGGCTGGGTGGCGTGTCTGCTGCCCCAAAGCGTGGGCTGTACGAGGCTGCTGCTGAGCAGGGTTTTGTCTGGGCCTGTTGCCTTCCATTGGGTCATCTTGCCACCGAGTGGATGTCGTTTCTGGGTTCCAGTCTGTACCAGCAGATTTGCACAGGTTTGGCTAAGGAAAAGGTTGACTGATTCTTATTTCCATTCAAATGGACTTCAAAAATACACCTACTGCTAGGGGGAATTGGCTCACACCTGTAATCTTAACACCCAGGAGGCTGAGGCAGGAGGATGGCTGCAAGTTCGAGGCCAACCTGGACTACATAATAAGACCCCGCCTCAAAAAGCGAAACGCTATTAGCTATGTTAATTGATGGTTATTTTAAAGCAGAGAATGTAATGAGAACAAAAAGCTAAAAGAATAACAATATTTAGGTAGCACTCACTGAGTAATCTGTGCTTATCCATGCACCCGTGAAGCACCGCTCTAGGCGGCAGGTGACATCAGCGACCAGTGGATGAATCCTTGCCCCGGGGGTGCTTCCAGTCCACTGACCCATAGAGGCTCATGGGCCCTGGTTGCCCCATCCCCCATTTTAAGTCGCACTAGCAGCTGACAGCCTGGCTCGCAGTGCATGATGGGTGTTTGGTGTGCCAGGCGCTGCCCTGAGAACTCTCCATGTTTCTTGCGATTCTTCACAAGGCTATGAGGCCGCTGCCGTCCCCGTCCTACAGGTGAGTTGAGTTCCGTGTCCAAGGTCACACAGCCGGTGGGCTTCGGACTCCCGCTGCCAGCTGGCTCAGAGCTCCGCCCTCTACACCCTGATACCATGTTTTAGCAAGTTGATTCCAAAGGATCTGAATTGCTAAGGACAGCCATTGATTGGTGCCTTAGTCTGTGTGGGCAGCAACTGCACCCAGGGACAAATTCTCCCCTTGTGTCCCCAGCATTCCTCGCGCTCTGCGCCTGCCTGATCTGGGGGGCGGGGCGGTTAGTTGCCTCTAGACCCTCCCATGGGCCCCTCCTGCTCGGGAATCCTTCCCTGGCTGTGGGAGCGACTGCGATGCGCTCAGGTCCTCCCCGCACCCCCCGGGACACCCTGGGGAACCTGGCCCAGGACCACGGCAGCCAGGCGGGGTGGCACACCCCTGGAATCCTGTAGTCCCAGCACCCTGGGACTCCAAGGCAGGAGGATCACATGTGCCTGGGCAATTTAGTAAGACCCTGTTTTAAAGTAGTAATTTTAAAAAGGCTGGTCATATAGTTTAGTGCAAAGACATTGGGAAGAGAAAAACTGACCAGGGAGGAGCGGGCATGCTGAGGAAAGTGGCCAAGTTACATATCAGGTGTGGTGTTTGAGTGTGTTTGAGTTTGAGTGTGTGAGTCTGTGTGTGCGTGTGTGTGTATTTTCAGATGTTTCTCAACCCATGCACCGCTGGGGAGGCCGAGGGAAGGAGGGAGCCAGCACGCTGGGGCTCCGGGAACCTCAGCCAGTGCAGGGAGCTCAGCGAGGCCCAGAGACTGAGATCGGGACCTGGCTTCCTCCGGAGGGACCCGGACCTGAGCTCCCCATCCTTGCCAGCTTCGGTTGACCGTCCGTCAGGTGCCGCCCCAGCCAGAGGACTTGGGAGGAGCCTGGCGCTCACAACGGGGCTTAACTGCATTTAATTCCGAGTTTGCTCACATAGACAGCGGCTCCTCTGCCCACTGCCCTGCGCTCGGCCCAGGTCTGTGCGAAACTCCAGGGCCCGGGACTCGGTTCCAGTGGACGGTGTCGCCTCTGCTTCCTCCTCTGACCTCCCCGGCCGGAGAGACAGGGCCGAGAGCTGCTCACGCCTCTGGACCTCCCCGCTCGCAGGGCTTCTCTGGGCCTGGGCGGCCTCCTCTGTGAGCCGAGGACAGCGGAGGGCGCCTGCTCCCGGGTGCTGCAAAGACAGAACACGCCCTTCAGACGCTGGCGCTCACTGGCACCCGGGAAGTGCCCAGTCCCTAGCCAGGGTCACTCTGCTTGCTCCCTCACGGTCTCTGTGGGGCGGGGAGGTGGCCCGCCCTTCCTTTGCGCAGGCCCCTCCCTGGTGGGGCTGCCGGCCACCCTCGTCCCCTCTTCCGCTTGCCCTCTCCCCTTCCTGGGCCCCTTCCTGTTTCCTGTCTGGGCCCTGCTCCTGTTCCTCTCCTCCCAGCCCAGCGATCTCGGCCCGTGCTGCTCTCTGCACCTTTGACTTCAGGCTCTTGAGAGCGGGTTGAGCAAACCGAGTCCCAGCGGGGTGGGGGTGGGGTGGGGCGCGGTGTGCCACAGGGCGGTGCTGGTCCCGCCTGTGGCCGGGCCGCGTTCACTCTGCCCGCTCCCCCCACGGAAGGGGCACAGCTGCTCCGATCCACCGACGAGCGGATCATGGGATCTCGTGTTTGTGGCCTCACCTCGGCACCTGTCTCTTGCGACACAACTGGGGCTAGTGAAAAACTCCCGGAGGAGAAGGCTGGGGACACGGGCCTCCGCCTGGGCCCTGGGCCGTGCCGAGAAGGTGAGGCACAGTGATGGGCCTCAGGGGCTGCTGCCCACTCTTGGGCATTAAAGCGCTGCCCAGAGGAGAGGCCATGCTGGGCCCGTGGAGGCCAGCTGGGACCTACGGGCACAGTGGCACCCGTGAGCCACACTCACTGGGGCACTGGCTTCTGACACGCGTGATCTCACCTCGTAACCTGTCTGAAGCAAGAGGACAACCAGCTTGGATCCAGAAAGGCCTATTGCCGAGATTTGGCCAAGGGTGTTGTCACCAGGTGAGTCCTGCTGAGACCAGGGTAATGTTCCTGCCGAGGCTCAGGTCCGGGGCGGCCTCCAGGGCAGGAAGGTGGCTGGACCGCGGGGGTCGCTGCTCATCCGTTCGGGGCCAGGCAGGGCTGATCCCTCTCCGGCTCCTCCCGTCTCTCCGCCCCGCCCTGCCGCTTCTGCCTCGGATCCAAGGGAACTTTCCCTCAAATTGTAGTAGGATTCGGGTATTTCATCTTGGTGGTGGAGGAAGCAACCGAACCCTTTCCCTACTCAGGACCAAGCAGATGAGGTGCAGTCGAAGCAGAAAGAGCGCGTCTGCGCTGGGGGGTTTGAGTTGTGTGGTCATGACGGGACCGGCCGCCCAGCTTCCCACGGAGCTCTTGCGCCCCTGGCATCCACGCTGGCATCCACAAGTCAGGTCTGGTCTCCTGCCTTCTTTTCCACTCGGTCCCTCCCCCAACCCCAGCATCACGGCCGAGATCTGGCCGCTGGGTCGGGAGGGGAGGTAACAGGAACAGGGACTGAGAAAGGGAACAGAAAGAAGCCCAGGACGGGGAGAGGGCAAGTGGCAGAGAGGAGGAGGGGCAGGGCTGGCAGCCACACCAGGGAGTGGACCTGGACCTGCACAAAGGAAGAGGCCGGGCCACCTCCCCGCCCCAGAGACCGTGAGGGAGGAAGCGGAGTGACAGTGACCGGGGCACTGCTCAGGACAAAGTCATTTGCGATCTGTGATAATTTGTGCAAAATTTGAAGCCACACATGGGGTCAACATGAGACTTGTGAGAGACTAGCATAGAGTTGCCGAGGAGATGGCCTGGAAGAGACCCTCAAAGCCCAGCATCCGTTCAGCCCCGAAATTGTTTCTATAGCTTCCCTGGGGTGCTGGGTATGTACCTTACAAGGGGTCTCTCCAGTTGTGCACAGTTGGATTTGTCAGAAAATTCTTTGGCCGTGATAAAGCTGCTTCCTTGTAAGGTCTTGCTGTTGTCTCTGATTCTGCCTTTGGCAAACAAGGACCAGAGAGACAGAGAGGAGCACACACTGCAGATGCTGTGTGCCAGGCTGTGCCTGGGGGCACCCAGCTGTTGGGTGGAAAGCCAGTCTGTGCCACTTCTCTGTGCTGATGGACATGATCTTTCTCCTGTTCCCCTAAGACTGATTTCCCATCTGCTAGCACCTTTGCTGATGCCAATTTCTCAGGATTTTTTTTTTTTTTTGAGACAGGGTCTCGCTTTGTAGTTCAGGCTGGCCCTGACCTCACTATGTAGCCCAGGCAAGCCTGGAACTCAGCAGTCCTCCTGCCTCTGCCTCCCGAGTGTTGGGATGACAGGCGTGAGCCACCAGGCCCGGCACTGCAGTATGTGGTATTGGTTGCTGGTGGGCGTGAGCCACCACGCCCAGCATTGTATATGGTTATTGGGGATCAAACTCAGGACCTTGTCCTTGCGAGGTAGGCGCCAGAACCACTGAGCTAAATCTCTGGCCCACTCTCAGAATTCTTAGAGTGTTATTTGAATGGAGGTGTTTTAGCTTCATCTGCCTTGTGTTTTAATTTTTTGTTTTTTTTGAGACAGGGTCTTGCCTTGTAGTTCAGGCTGGCCCTGAGGTTACTGTGTAGCCCAGGCAAGCCTTGAACTCATCCTCCTGCCACTGTCTCCCGAGTGCTTGGCTTATAGGCATGAGTCACCATGCTAGGCATCGTGGTATGTGGTTACTAGGGATTGAACTCGGGACCTTGTGCTTGCCAGGCAGATGCCGAAACCACTGAACTAAATCCCCGACTCCTTATGCCTGTAATCCCAGCACTGGGGAGGCAGAGACAGGAGGATTGCTGAGTTTGAGGCTTGCCTGGGCTACATAGTGAGCTCAGAGCCAGCCTGAACTACAAAGCGAGACCCTGTCTCAATAAAAAAAAAAGATTTGATATCACATTTGTCTTAAGCTTGCAGCCAATGGGAAGCCCCCAGTCACGCTTCATTCAGCTGATGTACCTGCTCTCTCCCACCTGTCCAGGGCTGCAACGAAGATAAACATCTGGAGGTCCAAATTGAGCTTCTGAAATCAAGCTGTGTCTGGGCTGGCCCAGTGTTGTGTGCTTTCAGGCCAGCTACTTGGGAGGCTCAGGCAGGAACATCATGTGAGCCCAGGAACTCAAGGCCAGCCTGGGCTATGTAGCAAGACCCAGTCTGGAGAGTGGAGGCGGGACTGGTGTCTGAAGAGTGGAACCTGTGGCTGTGCCCAAAGTAGATGACGGGTTGGCTTGAGCCCCAGCTTCCTGCTGGGCCCAGTAATGGTGACAGGCCCAGTGGCTTCATTCAGTGGCCAGTGGGATGGCCACTCACTCAGTACCTGACACTTTGCCTGGGAATTGGGACAAATCACAGAGAATGGGAAGAAGAATTCATTCAAGGTCAGGGCTCTGAGTCACTTGGGCCGACCTGGAAGCAGCTCTGTCCCAAAGATAGCTATTCCGTCTGATGCCTCGGCAGCAGGATGGGGTCACCGGGAACACTTGGGGAGGAGAGGATTGGGGAGCACTGGCTGCAGTCCTCCTGGTCCTGTGCTGCTGGCCTCTTATTCACACGCACTTATATAAAAAAGGAATCATTTATTGATTTTAGAGAAACCCTTCTAAATTTGATTTGTCCCATGAATACCAATATGTAAGATAGAGAGTACATGGGCTCATCTGCTGGGAAGGAGCAAACTTCAGGCTTGACTAGACACAAGGACTTGTCAACAGAATCTTAGGACACACCATCCAATAGGAACAAAGGACATCTCTCAGAATCAATATATAAAATCCCAGGGAAGGATTCTGATTGGCTGGACATGGGTCACATGACCATCCCTCAGCCCTTGTTTTAGACAGGAAGCTGAGATGAAGTGAATGACTGATGGGCCCTGTGTCTTTTCTAGTGGCCAGCTGTCTCACAGGCATTTAAGGGCAAGAAGTGGAACAACAGGCTATGGGGAATAGGAACTGGAAGGCCAGGAATCAAAGCTATGCTGTCTACTTGGATCTAATTTGTGTCTCATATCTATCCCTTCCTACTTCCTCATTCTTCTGTTCACCTTTGAACATTGGGGAAGCTGATTGGCTGTAGGGATAGGTGTTAAGTACTGAGCTGATTGGCTGAGCTTCACAGAGCAGGTGTTGGTTGACAGAGGCTTTTCTTTCACACTTCAGCTTGCTCAGCTGGACCAATGAGCAGAGATGCTTGAAGGGGTGTGCTCTCTGGGCACGGCACCGGCCACCCTGGCCTCTGCCCTGTTTCCTGCCAAGCTCCTGATGCCCCTCTGTCCTTGGGGGTCCTCAGCACGGCCTTTCTCCTTTCTGCTCACCGTACATATGTGTATGTATATAAAATTGTTGGTGGTTTTTCCATCATTTCATGAAAAGTTGTTTCTTTTCCCCTCAAAAGCCAAAGAATAGGGGGTCCCCCAAAATATCCCCCTCCCTGACAAATCTGAAAACATTGAAGTAAAAAAAAGAATCAATACCTTTGCCCCTGTAAGAGCCTTTAGGTGAGGACTACTGTTCTCATACTGAGGTCCTGACTGGGACTTGAAGCCAGGCTTCCGGTCACTATCTTTGGCTCTCCCTTGGGCCCTCCCTGGCTTGTGGGGAGGGGCCCTGGCAGCAGGGATGATCCCTGTGTGGAAAGAGGGGGGTGGCACAGCCCAGGGAATTGTGGCCCAAACCAGGTCCCAAGAGGGTCATAAGGGCCCAGTGTCTCCCTCAGGGAAGGGGCTGCGGTTCACTCATTGTGTCTTATCTGTGTAGATTTCATTTCCTGCTGGAGAAACAGGAAGAGATCGTTGTGTTTCTCTGCTGTTCTTTCCCTTGCAGACAGACTAGAAATCAGATCCTGTCTGATAAATCCCACAGAGCACACAGAGGCCCAGGCCTGAAGAAAAGGGGCTTCTTGCCAGAGTCCCGCAGGAAGACACCCAGAGATCCTCCTCATGAAGAGATGGGAGAGGAGGGCTTGCTTTGCCCCAGAGCCTGGCTTTAGGGACTTCCATAGTGACTTCTAAATGAGCCAGACACAGTGGTGCACGTCTGTAATCCCAGCCCCTCGGGAGGCTGAAGCAGGAGGATCATGGCGAGTTTGAGGCCAGCCTGGGCTACATACACTGAGTTTAAGACCAGCCTGAACTACACAATAAGACTCTATCTCACAAAACAAAATGCAAACAAAAATTCCAAATAAGGTTCTACACATAGAGTCTGTGTTATTCTTTTATATCCATGAAAAGGCACCGAGTATGCTGAGTATGAACTTCAAGTTGTCACAGCCCCTGTCACTCTGATGTGGGGACTCCTCGGGGTTTCACACAGGGGCTGCCTCACCAAAGGGAAGTGGCTCAAACCTCACTTGACCTTGGCGAGGCCCTGAAGGCAGCCACGGGGATGAAGGCCAGGGAGAGGAAGGAGGGGAGGAGGCAAGGGCACAGGGAGGGGACGGCAGGAGGGACGGAGGGGAAAGGGAGAAAGAGGGGGCACCCCGAGGAAGAGGAGGGGCTCCGAGGAGGGCCAGGCTGGGTGTCGGTGAGGGGCCGCTTGTCAAGCTTCTATCTGCGCGATGATTGATGCGGGCCCGGGTTTTTCTGTCAGCCTGTCACTGCACAGGAATGTTTAATGTTCTCATTATTGGTTACGCTGTTGTGTATATTTCTCTGTCAGCGCCGCGGACCCAGCTGAACTGGCAGAGCACTTCAAAGGCCTGCGGGTCATTCATCATCCCATGACGCTCCAGCAAAGCTCGGCTTCAGCTCCGCGCCAGGGATTTGTTATGACTTGCGAGCCGGCTGACAGACAGACAGGGATGCGGGCCGAAGGCTCCAGCCTTTCGGTCACTCTCGGCCAGGGCGTCGCCCTCGTCCCCGACTCCAGGTGGGGTCGATGGCCCCCAGCAGGAGGGCACCCCAGTGCGGGACAGGCCACCCCAGACTCCTGTGTCCGCAGTCCCGCCCTGCTCCTGACCGGCCGTCCCTCAGAGTCCCACCCAAAACCCAGATGGGGGGAGGAGAGCTCAAACTTGTAGCCATCAGGGTCCCGGGAGGGGCGGGCTGGGGCTGGGGGTGCCGGGGAGAGCCGGAGAATATCGAGCTTTGTTTCCTTTCCCAGGCCGTGACATGATTAATCGTTTTCTTCTGATCTAATTTTGGAACATGAAAAACAGCACATTTGTCTTGAAGAAAAATGATGTGCCGAACTGCGCAGATGGAAATTTCGAGCAATGAGAAAGATTAAAGTGAAACCCCACTCCTTAGACCTAATCATGAGTTGTAGATTATTCTGTCGGCCCAGCCAGATGGTAGCCCTGATTTCACAGCCCCTTCTTATATTAATGAATACTAGACTGTTATATTTGACTTAGGTAAGTGAAATGTCTATCAGAGCTAATGGACTGCCAGCCAGCATAACACATGTTGTACCGCTCAGGGTCCTGGCTGCATTTTTCATGTTTTATACTAATGTAGAACATTTTTGTTTCCTACTGTTTTTCATCATTGTCACTGTTTGCTAAATATTTTCACATGGAAGTGGGGGGAGGGAAACGAAGTCAAGAGGAAAAAAAATAAGACCCCCCCCCAACTTGTGTCCAAAGCTAATTTCCTTCCGTTGGGCTTGGCCGTAACTCTACAAGTAAAACAGTCACCCCAAGCGATGCATACAGGAACTCGATAGTAACATGATTAAGTTCCTAGTCAACAGGACTATACTGACTGTGTGTTAGCAGACCCAATTAGAGCCCCGAGGTGATCGATGGGGCCCAGGTCCTTGCTGCCCGTCTCTAAGGTCATGTCCCGAAGAGCAGTTGACCTTTTGCCTCAGGGGAGAGAACTGTCCCGCAGGGGTAGCCAGTTCCGGGCAAGGGTGGGACCGTTTTTCCTACACCCAGCTGTTCAGCCCTTGGGGACAGCGGGCAGATGTCAGGAAGCACTTCAGAGCAGAAAGACAGAGACACGAGTTATGGACATGAGGAAAGACAGCGGCTTCCCAGCCTTTGGCCTCAGCCTTCTGACGTCTGGGAGGACAGAGTCACATTACAGCCCATTGGTTCCGAGGCCGATGCCCACCCACCCTGGGCCCCGGAGACGAGGCCGGGAAACCCCTTTGCCTCATACTCCTCTGCAAGGGGGGAGGAGATGCCAAGGAGGTGATCCTTCCTGAGGGACTCAAGGCCGACTGGGGATGGCGCCCTGCAGGAGAGTCTCAAAGCTGTGTGGGCAGATAAACTGGGGAGGTTGCAGGATGTCTTCAAGGAGTGGTGTCTGGAGAGAAAAGTGGGAAGAAGTCACCCGCGGATTGGAGCACTCGACAGGGAAGTACAGGGAGACAGGTGGAAGGAAGGGAAGAATGCAGAGAAAGAGGCTTAGAGGAGAGGTGGGTACCAAGGGAGGGAGGGGCCCCTGGGCGCAGGTGGGGGAGCCCAAAGAAGCTCCTTGCCAAGCACACTGAGCCCTGCTGGACGCCATCTCTCGGCTGTGGTTCCTGGAGGCACCAGCTACAGAAGGTGACCTGCTCCGTGTACCCCCAGCTTGTGAGGGAGGTGCTGGAACCACTAAGCTAAGTCTCTGGCCCAGCTCCAGTGATTTGAAGATTTGAGACTACAAAAGTTACTGGAAGAGATGGGGAAAACCTTTACTAGCTAGCTGGCTCAGAGGGGTTTGTTCTGAACTGTCTCTGAATTCTGAGCCCCAAATTGCAATGGAAGCAGCCTTTTATAGAAATCTGTGGGGTACGAGGTGGGATCCTATATGGGGGTGTGGTCACAGAAGTGGGAGGGCGGAGTTACAGAACATTTGTGAAAGGCAGCAGAAACATTGTGCAGCTCAGTTACATTGCTTTGACACATTAGGTTCTGAGCTCAGACTACTTGAGGTCAGGGTAGTATGGCCTTAGATGCTATGACAGATTAGGCAGGAACACTGCAGCACAAATGGCTACATTTTGGAACAGGACATCTTATGGAAAGAAAAATGGGGAGGAGGGGCAAGACTTGCCCGGTTGCATGTTGTTTCAACAAGGTTACTAGGAAGAATGCCCTTTGTGAACATTTGTGTACAAAGATTTTGTTGACATAGTTTTTCTTTTCTTTTCTGACTGGGGTCTATTTGGAGTTAGTTTTTGTGTAAGGTATAAGGCAAAAGCACAAGTTTATTTGCTCATTTATTTTTTCATATGGATATCTAATTGACTAAGTATAACCTTTTTTAAAAAATTCATGAATTGGGCTAGAGATTTAGCTCACTGTTTCCAACACCTGGCTAGCAAACCAAGGTCCCTGGTTTGATCCCTGGTAACCATTTATAACAATACTGGGCATGGTGACTCATGCCCACCGGCAATCAGTACCACATACCACAATGCCAGGTGTGGTGGCTCACGCCTGTAATCCTAGCACTCAGGAGGCAGAGGCAGGAGGATTGCTGAGTCTGAGGTTTGCCTGGGCTACAAGTGAGCACAGGGCCAGCCTGAACTACAAAGCAAGATCTTGTCTCAGGAAAAAAAAAAAAAAGAAAGAAAAGAAAAGGGAAAAAAACTCATGAGTTATACTGAATATTACCAAGTATGTTTTCTGCATTTATTGAGTGATGTACCGGAATTTACAACTACTGTTGTTGAATTATATATATTTTTTCTTTTGATTTCATCAGATTTTGCTTTATGTAATTTTGGGCTCTGTTATTACATGCACCTAGATTTATAATTGCTACTTCCTAGTATATTAATCATTTTTCTCACTATAAAAGTCCTTCTTTGTTGCTAATAATATTTCTTATAGTAAAGTTTATTTTGTATGATAGCAACATAGCTGCCTCTCGTGATTATTTTTTCCTAGGTTATCTTCCTTCATCTCTTTGCTTCTGATCCCTTTATGTCTTTGACTCTATGATGCATATATCTATGGACAACATTTGGCTGGATCTTTCTTTTTGAAAATCTAGTCTGATAATATATGCCTTTTCAATGGAGTTTTTAGTCCCGTCCCTTTTAATGCAACCATTGATATGCCTGGATTGACATTTGCCACTTTTCTATTTATTTCATATATCTTTATTTTTCTGATTCATTTTATGGCCTTGTTTTGTGTTAAATATATTTTTAGTTAAAAATAAAAAATTGATTCCTGTCTTGATTTTTAAAATTTTATTGTTTCAAGCAATTTTCTTGGTAGTTGCTCCAGGAGTTACAACTGCATTTAATTTATCACAATTCTTTTCAGAATAATAGTACCTTAATTTCAGCAAAATACAGGAACTTTGTCCAAGTATGCTTCTTTTCTCACTTTCTCCATTACACTATTATATATAAACATACCCATGCTATATGCATACAATATATACATAAATATATTACTCTGATATGTATTGTGAGCCTAACAACAGTGTTATAATTATTATAATAAGCTTGTGTTTTTACTTTTTTAAAAGTTTTTTTGAGACAGAGTCTTGTGTTGTAGTTGTGGCTGACCCTGAACTCACTATGTAGCCCAGGCTAGCCTTGAACTCATGGCAATCCTCTTGCCTCTGTCTCTTGAGTGCTGGGATTATAAGCATGCCCTGCTAAGTTTGTGCTTTTAAAATAAGTTAAGGGAAGTGAGGGGAAAAAGAGACAGAGTCTTTTCTATTTATTCACATATTTGTCACTTTTGGCACTAAACTTCTTTTGTGGATTCATATTATCCTCTGAGTCTCTTCCTCCCCCCCCCCCCCCCCCGGTACTAGGTGTTGAATTTAGGACCTTGCACTTGCCAGGCAGGCCTGGCACCATTGATCTACATGCCTGGCCCAGAGACACTTCCTTTTAACCTAAAAGACTACTTCATATTTCTTGTAAGCAGGTAAACTAGCAACAAATATTTATCTGGAAATAAATATTTACTATAGAAATGTCTGTTTCATTTCCAGTTGAGGGATTATTTTAGCTAGACTTGGATGCTCATCGTCCATCCATCTATCTATTTATGACAGGGTCTCGATTTGTAGTTCAGGCTGGCCCTGAACTCATTATGTAGCCCACACTAGCCTTGAACTCCCAGCAATCCTCCTGCCTCTGCCTCCCAAATGCTGGGATTATAGGCGTGAGCTACCATGCCTGACATTTTGATATGTGGTACCAGGGATCGAACTCAGGACCTTGTGCTTGCCAGGCAGGCACTGGAACCACTTAGCTAAATCCCCAGCCCCCTCCTCCTTTTATTAGTACATGCTTGGGATTCATTCTTTTATTTTTTTCCTCTGAGACAGAATCTTGCTATGAATCTAGGCTGGTTTTGAACTTACTCTGTAGCCCAGATTTACCTTGAATTTACAGCAATCCGCCAATCTTCAGCTGGAATTAGAAATGTGCACCAAGATACCTGGCGTGTTTAGGATATATTCATCATGGAAGAACTGGTATACATACATTTCAGTGCTGGGCGTGGTGGCTCACGCCTATAACCCCAGCATCCGGGAGACAGAGACAGGAGGATTGCTCTGTTCGAGGCTTGCCTGGATTACATAGTGAGCCCAGGGCCAGCCTGAACTACAAAGTGAGACCATGTCTCAAAAGACAATACAAAACAAAACAACAAACAAAAAAACCCATTTCACGTCTTGGTCTTTTCTACTCTCCTTTCTCTTCCTCCTATCTTCCCTCATTCCTAGATCTCCTTTCTATTCTTTTGCAGAACTGTTTGATTTTTTTGATCCTTTGTGTTAGTTTTTAGTCTCCATTTCATTAATTTTCACTCTGATTTTTCTTATGGGAACTTGAACTCAGGGTCTTGTGCTTAACAGGCAGGTGCAGTGCCACTGAGCTACATCCTTGGCCTTTCTGTTCTGATTTCATTTTCTTTTTGTGATACAGGTGATCAAATTTGGGCCCTTATGCTGACAAAATAGTGCAGTACCACTTGAGCTAAATCCCCAGTTCTGCTCTGATTTTTATAATTTCTTCTATTAGTTTCAGATTTGGATTGTTCTTGTTTGTCTAGGATCTTGAGATGCATTATTAGGTTATTTATTTAGGATCATTCTATTCTTTTTGAGTGCACATTCATAGCTTTAAACTTCTTTCCTAGAGTTGCTCTCGTTGGGGCTGGGGATTTAGCTCAGGGTTTCTGGCATCTGCCTGGTAAGTGCAAAGTCCCGAGTTCGATTGTTGCAGTACCACATACCACAAGGTGGCTTCACAAACCACAGTGCCGGGTCTGGTGGCTCACGCCTGTAAACCCAGAACTCGGGAGGCAGAGGCAGGAGGATTGCTGAGTTTGAGCCTAGCCTGGGCTACATAGCAAGTTCAGGGCTAGCCCAAACTGCAAAGTGAGACCCTATCTCAAAAAAGGAAAGAGAGAGAGAGAGAGAGAGAGAGAGAGAGAGAGAGAGAGAGAGAGAGAGAGAGA